>LPNX010169780.1:444345-475036 GCA_001517045.1 Pseudotsuga menziesii
TAATAAAACCAAAGTCACACTCTTACCAACCAATCCCTTCACCTTTTTCCTTCGGGATGAGAGTGTAGATGGTCGCTACTTGCCTTCAAATGCAAATTGAAATGTTTCCTCCTCGAACTGACTCTGCTTCTTTGTCTCCTACGCTAGATCACCTTCGGACATGATGGAGCCATGCTTGCTCTCTGAGCTAGAACTACAAAAGGTTCCATCTCTCATGCCTTTTGCATTTGATGAATAGATGGAGAAAAGGTTCTTCTTTATATTAATCTGTCACAGTAATATAGGGACTAAACACAAGTCTCATCAAATATTAATAACAATAAGACATGAAAATGGTGTAATAGTGCTACAAAATGAGTAGCCGCTCTATATATTCACACAAAGAATGAGTAATACAATACAAGATCATGCTGCAAGCATGAATGACAAAGCAATTCAAATTCCCAAGCAGGTCATTCGAATTGAATGAGTGAGTCTAGTAGCTTAACTGAATGTAAGCCATAGTCAACACTCAAGTTAACCACTAATCAAAACCCTAATTGACTCAACTGAGCCCTAACTGAAGTCAGAGTGCAATAAATGACTGAGTCTAAATGAAAGTAGGTCAGACACATGTCATAGCAAGCCAACCATCAAGTGGTAGTGCACAATGACTCCAATGAGGTTAACTGAAGTGTAACTGAACATCAAAAGTGGTTGGAGGCACCTCTGTTGACTCCAGTTCATTAAATAATCAATAAATAATCAATTCAATGAAGGAGGGTTCCTTCAGTGCTTTGTTTAACTGATTGTAACCACCAGTTAGCATTATGGGACATTAATGACACTCAAATCACCCCCGGAGTGCTCTAGTTAGCCTCCCCAAATGTAGGAGAAGGCTAAGTTAGCCTCCTTGACTAAAGGTAGGTGTGGGTGTGATCTAGCTGATGTCATCTAGTGCTCCTCTGATGTCAATTAAGTCAATAATACTTAGGATAGTGGTTTAACTAGTCCAAATTGACCAAAATGAGTGTGTAAGGTGGTAAATGTCTTCAACACCCCCCCTTAAGCTATACTCAGGAGGAGTAGAATACATAAAATGCATAAAAATACTAGGGCCCTAACAACTAAGGACATAGGTCACCCTGTACAATGCTGAAACTAGAACAATGATCAAAAACAAACTAAGTGAGGAAAAGAAGGAAAACCCAGTGGGAAACCCCCCCCCTCAAGCTGAACATTGAAATTAGTCTGATCACCCTAATGGACTCACCCCCAATAGTGAATGGAGGTAAGTGAACTTATTTTTTGAAAATATCTTGGTGAATATGTATGCAATCTGCTCATCAGTAGGGCAATATTGCAGAATGATGGTCCTGTCATGCACTAGCTCCCTGATATAGTGCATGTGGATATCTACATGCTTGGTCCTCTTCGTGGTAACTGGATCTGTGGATATATTAATAGAACTTTGATTGTCATAAAAGAGGACAGTGGAAAAATTACTACCAAGATCAAACTCTGAAAGAATGCCTTGCAACCAAATTGCTTGGATGCAAGCATTCACCACTCCTCGATACTCAGCCTCTGCTGAAAATAATTCTATGGGAGCCTGATTTTTGCTAGACCAGAAAATGGGGCCACCACCAAACATGAATACATATTCAAAAGTAGACTTCTGATCAATAGAATCACCTACCCAATCGGAATCTGTGTATCCAACCAGCTCTAGCTCGGAGTCTGCAGCATAGTGAATGCCGTAGGTCTTGGTTCCCTGAATATACTGGAGGATCCTATTGGCTGCCTTCCAATGAATATCATGATGCTGCTACATGTATCTTGATACATCATTCATGGCATAACAGATATCAGGCTGAGAATGTGTCAATTACAACAAGCTACCAATCAGCTGTCGATAGATAGTGCAGTCCATGGGAGGTGTGATTTTTCCTTCTTCAAGGCTGATCCCTGAAAGGAAAGGAAATGGTGTAGGCCTACATTCAACCATGTTAAACTTGACTAACATGTCTGATATTTATTTTGACTGAGTGACCATTATCCCATCAGAATTTTTCTCAATTTTGAGCCCCAAAAATTGTTTTAGGAGCCCCAAATCGCTCATTTCAAAGGCATTGTGGAGAGCATTTTTATGGCATAAATGGAAGCAACTGTGCTACCTATGATCAGTAAGTCATCAAAATATAAAACAATAATAATCAAATGACCATCAGATTGATTTATATACACATTTGGATTTGATCTACACCTTTGGAAGTTTTGCGAGAGAAGGAAGGCATCCATCTTGGAATACCACTCTCTTGGGGCCTGTTTTAACCCGTATAGTGACTTATTTAGTTTGCAAACCAAAGATGGATCAGTGATGTAGCCCTCAAGCTGCTTCATGTATATCTCCTCATGAATATCTCCATGTAGAAAGGCTGACTTAACATCCATATGATGCACTTCCCAGTGCTTGGATGCTGAAATTGCCAAAACTAGATGGATGGAGTCCATTTCTGCAACCGGTGCAAAGGTCTCATGGTAGTCCACACCTTGGAACTGAGACAAAATTTTTTCCACCAGCCTTTCCTTATATTTGCATATTCTTCCATCAGTAGCAACCTCAGTCTGAAACACCCACTTGCATTAAACCAATTTCCTTCCCGGAGGAAGAGAAAATAGCTCCCAAGTAGTGTTTTTCTGAAGAGAATTCATCTCTTCATCCATGGCAACTTGCCATCTCAGATCCTTTTGAGCATGGTAGTAGGATTTTGGGCCTGAAATAATAATCAAATAACAAGTTTCAGACAGAAAATTATTAGGACAAGAGAGCATAATACCTTCTCTTTGGAAATCAGACTGGGTTCTCCTTGGATCATTCGGATTTCCAATGTTATCTGCTGTGGAGGAGAGTGTCTGTCGGGCCCATGTGGGAAGATGATTTTGTACTTCAGGTTCTGATTCAGCATCTGATGTTTTTTGGACACTGATATAAGAAATCAGAGGATCCAAATCAGGTTCATCACCCCCAATTTCGTCATCCAAATATTCAATAGAATAGGAAGAAAATTCAGCAGTTTTCTCCTTCACTAGTTCCACCTCCTGAAGAGACTCATCAAACTTGACATTCCTTTCAATGATGATCTGTTTTGTTTTGATATCTAGCAGCTTGAAACCTTTTGATTCATTAGGATACCAAATAAAGAAACATTTAATGCTTTACGGTTGCAAATCCCTTCTTTTATCAAGTGGAATCCGGGCCCATGCAGTGGACCCAAACACCCGCAGGTTCGACACATCCGGCTTGTGTCTAAAGTATGCTTCGAAAGGGGTATTCCCTTTCATGGATGAGTGTGGAACTCTATTCTAAATGTATGCTATAGCATGCATGGCTTCAGCCCACAAATTTGCAGCCAACTTCTTTGATTCCAACATACAGGTGGTCATCTCCTTAAGAGACCGATTCTTCCTTTCTGCTACACCGTTCTACTGGGGAGTGTAGGAAATTGAATGTTGGACCTGAATACCACTTTGGGAGCATATGTACTGAAACTAATTACTGACATACTCCCCACCATTATCAGATATCAAGATCTTGATCTTAATCCTAGAGGCATTCTCGATCAACGCCTTCAGTTCAGAGAATTTTTCACATACTTCATAATTCTTTTTGAGAAAGAAGACCCATGTGTACCTTGAAAAATCATCAATAAAAGTTAGAATATACCTTGATCCATTCATGGATGTGACAGGAATCGGACCACTGATATCAGAATGTATTAGCCCCAATATACATGTATCTCGGTTTTCCTTCCCTTGATCGAACTTGTGCTCAGGGTGTTTTCCAACCACACAACCCTTGCAAATTCTAGTGGTTTCCTTAATGACCAAGAGGCCTTCAACCATGAAGTTTTTCTGTAATTGCTGCAAATATTTGAAATTTAAATGGCCAAACCTTTCATGCCACAGCCTACTAACTTCATTTCCATGAGTTAGTGGTGTGGTGGGCTTTGCATCTGCCACAAAGTGGGAGAACTCATAGGCTTTTGCATGATGGTTTGCAAGGCCTTTAGCAATGAGTTTTCCAGATGCAAGTTCCATTATCTCAACATTATTTGGGTTGAAAGATACTCTCATAGGCACTCCTGTATGTGTCATCTGATAGACACTAAGGAGATTTGATGCCAGAGACGATACATACAAAACATTTCAAAAGTAGCCATTCTCAAGATCAACCATACCTTGTCCTTCTGAAATAATGGTGGAGTCATCTCCCATGTGGATGGGGATGGATTTGTCGGTCTCCAAGGATGAAAAGGAGTCTCTTTCAACCATCATGTGGATCAAAGCTCCAGAATCAATCAAGAGTTCTTTGGACTTCAAAGTCCTTGCCATGAGGGCATGACCTTTTTCATGCCGTGGTTCCCGATCTTGCTGATCTCTCCTCCGAAATATTTCCAAAATATTGATGTGATTTCTCTCAAGGAGAGAGATAGCTTCATCAAGCTTCTTCTTCATGTAGGCATGTTCAGGGTGGAATCCCTTCCTGCAATATGAATACTGTTAACCCAAAAAATCCCTCACTTATCTCTACATGGCCTACACCACCCAAGGTCACCCATTCATGAGCCTCCATTAGACCCCCACACCATCAAAAAGGCTTAAGGATGAAGAAAAGGGCTTAAAAACCCCAAAAAGGAGCCTAAATAACTCTCCTATGAGCTAAAACCTCCAAAAAAGGGCTAAAATCCCTAAAAGGAGCTAAATTTAGGGTGGAAGGGGCTAAAAGCCCAAAAAAGGGGCTAAAGCTTGGACCAACGGATTAAAACCCTAAAACCCCAAAAAAAGCTATAAAAGGAGGGTGGGGGGTCACTCTCAAAACACTCCTCTATTGCATACTGTTATGCTACCCGTGGATGCCTTGAGACCTCTTTGCATCTCAAGCCACCCATATCCCCCTCTCTTCCACTCACATTCCCCATTAAGCCATAGCTCCTCCTCCATTGCTGAGTGAGATAGAGAGGTGCTTCCTTCCAGCCAGGGCATGGTGGCCCATTTCACCAAAGCAAAGGTATAATATTGTCTTGTTTATGCATTTTTCTTTAGTAGTTTAGTTGATTTCTGACCCATGTTTGTTTGCAGGTTTGTTTATTGACATGTTTTACAGGTTTATTTCTATTCATTATTTGTTTGCAAGTAGCCAAGGCAAAGCCCTAACCTTGTTTGCAGAGGGGCTCATGACCATTCTTTCTTATTCTTTGCTTTCTGTTAGTTCCGATTTCTTTACTACATTTTCCACACGCAGGAACCTACCCTTCTATCCTATAGACAGAAGGGAACCATTCCTACCCCTGTAGCAAGGAGAAATCCTTGCTACAGAACTGGCAACCATACCAGGTCGATCCCACAGGATCCCTGGTTCAATTTTATTTCAAATTTCAAGTTTTTCAGTTTATGCCCTAGTTTTAGAAATTTCTTGTCAAAGATAGCTTAGATCTAGTTTATTTCCAGTTTTTATTATTGCCGAAGCCTCTGCCAGGAAAATCTGAGTCAGTTTGCCCACAGTACAGGTTACTGTCGGTCGGATCTGACTCAGGATTAGAAAAACCCCAAATCTAGGGTAGGTCGCACTTATCAGGCCTGAACAGGGGATGAGGTCTCTCTTTTAGGCCTCACAGGTGCGACCAGGTTGCCATCCCCCCCCCCCAGAAAGGTGCGACTTCACTCAGAACAGTAGATCGCTTCTATCTGTGAGATCTGTGCGACCTCCTCGCCCATTTCTGGAAAAATTTCGTGACCCCCTCTCCGAAATTGACCCAAAATGTGCGGTCTGTCAACCAGAGGTTAAATTTCAGTTTAATAGGGACTTCCAGTGTGGCTCAGCTGCCTCTTTCCAGCATTATAGTTCAATTTTAGTTTCTATTACAATTTACTACAATTTCTTGTACAAACAATGTGTAAATTACAAACAAATTTTAATGGCTTAATGAATGTAGCTTAACTAAAATCGACAATAAAATTAATAGTCTTGCTCACCCTTCCTCCTCTACCCAGTCATCATCCTCCGGGGTATTATGGGATATGACAAAGGGAAAGCTCATATAGTCCTAGGCCCTTCATTGAATATTGTTCTAAACCATTAAAACCGGATGACTTGGAAGGTAGAGGGGGTAGAGGAGGGCTTCTCTCGGTGCTAAGTGTCCTCCCTATCGACCAACCTTGCATCTGGGATGTGACCTGTGGATCTACAGATGGGCTTAGTCCCATTGTGTTGAGAGCCCAACACCTTCTCTTGGTTGAAGAGGAATATAGGTGTAAGGTAGTCATCTAGTTAGGCCATCAACATTCAGGGTTAAAAACTGTATCTGTTTACAAATTTCTGATTATTCACTACTTGCACAACAATGATATGAACTCTGCCACAATATGATGAATTCATAAGCCATTTGTAGCCACTTGATACCAGAAAGACAAAAAAAAATACACCATACCAAGTAATCAACCTAACTTTGTTCATGACGCTGAGAGAGCCTTAAAATTTATCAATTTACACTAAGTTCAAACAAATCTACAGTCTTTGAGGACATAAGTCCCTGACTGCTTCAACTATGGGAAGTACTTAGGCTCAGCCTAGAAAATCATTGTGAGGAGTACCACGGGAACCCCAAAGTAGCTGGCTGCTGAGAGGAATTGCCAAGCGAACGGGCAACGACCCCCACCGATTGAGTAGAAACACCCATGCAGAAAAATCCAAGCGCTGTCTTCTGGCAGTCTTGGTGGCCGAGTGACCACTTATAGCCAATAGGAATCCATTGAAACCGGGGTCCAAACATCATTCCCATTAGTTTGATAAACATCTAACACAATTGATCCCCCACGCTCTTCCTCACGCCTAAGAGGTGAACCACCACCATTCGAGACATTAAAACGACACCGTCGAAACCATTCTTAGCGATCTCCCACACCATCAGAAGGCCACACAACCTCTGATTAAGATTCAGACCCATACTAGTCTTAACAAGACCTCCATACTGCACCATCAAGCCCCATGGCTGGTGCAAATACGGATCCATTTTCCGGCATAACCATAGCAAGTGGACCCATGTCCAAACCACAACCTATCACCAACAACCCTGTAGGTGGCCCAAGCACACTCATGCAAACTGTCATCAGTTAGTTTCCACCACCCATAGTGACCAGCCAAGCTGGCCCACTTGCAACACACGAGGGCAGTGGCCCTTCCACACACACTGCCCCTCCTGCCACGCAGGGGGGCAGTGGACGGTCCACTTACATTGCCCCTACTGTCATACATGGGGGCAATGTGGCCTCCATTCACACTATCCCTCGCATCATACTTGGGGGTAGTGGCCCATCAACTCACACTCTCCCCCCCCACCACACTTGCGGGCATTGGCTCATCTACAATGGTGCCACCACAAGTGCCCCCAACCATGCAGGTGCATTATGCACCTGCAAATCCCACCACCATACCTCCCCCATCCCACATCAACCTGGGGTTGAATTTGCCTTTCATGGCTCGTCTTAACTTGTTAGATTTGGCTCGATTGACAAACGACCCCATTCGCGGCCTCCAATTCCAATTGAGTTCCCATCAGACATACCCAAGTTTGAAGGCAAGGCAGGGGAATGTCTGCAAAACCACATTATGACATTCCATCTATGGTGCTCGTCCAATAGCATCATAGACGATTCCATCATACTGAGGCTATTCCAACGTACCCTTACAGGTGCCGTGGCCAAAAGGTACATTGAGCTACCGCAGGCCAAATATCTATATTTCAACTCCTTAGCCTTCATGTTCCTACAGTATTTCCAACTCCTTGTCAGATATGACAAAGGGGTGGAGATCCTGTTATCCTTTCACCAAAGAATTGCAACACATATAACCGACCACATCCATGAGTGGCGGCGATGTTGCAGCTTATGTAAAATCCAACTTGACGATAGGATCTTCTTGGATTGGTTCCTCAAGACCTTGCTCCTACCCATAGCAAAAGACGTCGCATCCGCACGTCCCTAATCTGAAGAGGAGGCCATATTAAGATCCCAATAGTTTGATCTTATCTACGCCCAGTCTACATATCTATACACCATCATTCCAAATGCCCCCCGTCCAAACACCTCCTACAGGGATGCACCGGGGGCATCTCATGCTGCAGATGACATCATAGGTTCAGTCTCCCAAGAACCACAACATCGTCCGACACCACCTGCCGTTACACCACAACCAAGCAACACTGCTAGTGGTGCTTACCAAAACCAAACTCTGAACTATGCCAGAATGATGTCCTAGTCCGATGCAACAACTTCCTATGCACAACATGCGTCATCGAAACAGGCTCAGGCCATGGCTTGGAAAACACAGTAGTACGTAGGGAAAATTCCCACATTTGTGGCACCGCCACCCACTCAAATCTACTATGCACCACCAGTGCAAGCAGTCCAAGGCCCCGCCCCCGCTCCACCCACTCTGTTGGGACAAGTGTTTGCACAACAAAACCATCCCAACCAGCCTACCCCTAACAATCAACAAGGGCAAGCTAGAAATAATCGGCCCCGAAACCAAGCCAATAACCAACCGAAGGGAAGCGGTCAACAACCAAACCCTCCCAACAATGTCACGACAAACTGACCTGCCCAAAATCCCCCATGACAAAATGCACCAAGACGCAATACCCCGTTGCACACAAACCAACCATGTAGGTTTATTTCTATTCATTATTTGTTTGCAGGTAGCCAAGGTGAAGCCCTAACCTTGTTTGCAGAGGGGATCATGGCCATTCTTTCTTATTCTTTGATTTCTGTTAGTTTCGATTTCTTTACCTGCATTTTCCACATGCAGGAACCTACCCTTCTGTCCTATAGACAGAAGGGAGCCATTCCCGGCCCTATAGCAAGGAGAAATCCCTGCTACAAACACTTGACTTTTTCCTTTCCATGATTCCCTTTCCCTTTGTTCTTATTAGAGCCAGAAGACTCATCATGCTGCTGGTTTTCAACTTTAGGTTTAGGAGCTTCGAATTTAGTTTTTGGGTTCTTCTGCTGCTTTCCTTTACCCTTCAGATCTTTGGGCCCCAAGACATGGAGGGATTGATCACGGGAGGATCTGATGATCCCCATCTAGACAAGCTTATCATGTTCACTTGTTAGGGACTCAATCAAGGCATTGAGTGTAGGCATCTTCCATCCAAGGGTTGTGAGCCTCCCCACATGGAATGCAGAGACAAAAATTGAATAATCAGCTCCAAGTTTGGAGAGTATGGTGAGGATGAGCTGATCATCCTCCTTCTCCACTTTGCATTGCTTCAACAGTAAGACAATGTGCTTGAACTTTGTGAAAATGTCATTCAAGGTCTCGAAATTAGAAGGCTGGAGAGACATCAATTCATTTTCAAGTTGGTAAACTCTCAAATCATCCTATTTTCCATACAGGGCTTCCAATTTGTCCCAAATTTCCTTTGGAGTCTTTAATCCCGAAATATGGGAAAGAAGATCCCGGGAAACAGAGAGGCACAATAATCCAAATGCTTCATCCTTCTTGTTCAAGAATCTAGAATTTTCTATTGTAGAACCAGGCTCTTCTTCAGTGTCCATGGTGACCCTATAGAGTCCTTTGGAACGTAGCTGGATCTCCATGTCTCCTTTCCATGAGTGGAAATTGAACGGATTTAAGAGATCTATGGAAGAAGCCATCTAAATCTGCTAGAGCGAATGCTTTCACCTTTCAAAAACCTAAAAAATCACAACAAAAGGGAAATGTAAGGTCAGACAACCTGCGCATTTTAGGATTTCATCACACCCAGCATAGTCAATCAAGAAAGCTTGATCAACAAGTTCTTTACTTGGGGTATTAAGTGGTAAGCCTTGGCTTCTGGTGCAGTGATGGATTTTTGAGCTATTGCTCAATTTTCATGCAATATTTGTCAAAAACCTTTTTTTTGAGAGATCTGAGCTTTGTCCTGCCATGAGCTCTAATACCATATTAATCTGCCACAATAATCTAGGGACTAAACACAAGTCTCATCAAATATTAATAACAATAAGACATGAAAATGGTGTAATAGTGCTACAAAATGAGTAGCTGCTCTGTATATTCACACAAAGAATGAGTAATACAATACAAGATCATGCTGCAAGCATGAATGACAAAGCAATTCAAATTCCCAAGGAGGTCATTTGAATTGAATGAGTGAGTCTAGCTTAACTGAATGTAAGCCACATTCAACACTCAAGTTAACCACTGATCAAAACCCTAATTGACTCAACTGAGCCCTAACTAAAGTTGGAGTGCAATAAATAACTAAGTCTAACTGAAAGTAGGTCAAACACATGTCACAACAAGCCAACCATCAAGTGGTAGAGCATCAATGAATCCAATGAACCTCGATGAGGTTAACTAAAGTGTAATTGAACATTAGAAGTGGTTGGAGGCGCCTCTGTTGACTCCAGTTCATTAAATAATCAATAAATAATCAATTTACTGAAGGAGAGCACCTTCACTGCTCTGTTTAATTGATTGTAACCATCAGTTAGCAATATGGGGCATTAATGACACTCAGATCACCCCCGAAGTGCTCTAATTAGCCTCCCCAAATGTAGGAGAAGGCTAAGTTAGCCTCCTTGACTGAAGGTAGGCGTGGGTGTGATCTAGCTGATGTCATCTAGTGCTCCTTTGATGTCAATTAAGACAATAATACTTAATATAGTGGTTTAACTAGGCCAAATTGACCAAAATGAGTGTGTAAGGTGGTAAATGTCTCCAACACTTTAGTCCTAGTAAAAATAGGACATCCTTTATTTTCATAGACTTTCTAGAGTCTAACTTGTAAGAGGATTCTCCACTACCTTTTAATGGATACTGGTAGTCATCCCCAAGTTTCACCTTGTGGGGTGATTCATGTTCTGATAGTTTCACAAATGATTCTTTGAATCCTGTCATATGTTTGGAATCCCCACTATCTATAAGCCAATCATTGCTTCCATGTGTGATGGTTCTCGTGAGAGTGTAAATCAAAACATATTCTTCATCACTTGAAGAATTGTCACTTTCTTGTTTGATTCTCTTCTTGGAATGCTCATCATCTTCTACAGCATGAGAATGATGTCTTTTCTTGTTTCCCTTCCTTTTCTGAGATCTATATTTGTTTCTAGGACAATCTCTTGCAAGGTATCCTATTTCATCACTTGTATAACAAATGAACTTAGACAAATCTTTGTTATATTTTCTAGTGTTTTTCTTCTGGTGAGAGTGCTTACCTCTGTGATGGTCTGTTCTACTTTTCTTGGATTGTACTATGAGAGCTTGATCTTCACTTCCCATCTTTTCTTCTTGAGCTAATATTTGAGCTTCTTCTTGTGAGAATTACTCCCACAGTCTGCTAAACTTGACTAGCTTATTTCTGGCACAAATCCCTTGAATGAAATAATCCCGTGCCCTAGGGAGACCATTCAAGGTGGTCATCACAATTTCTGCATTCTCTACTTCTTCATCTATCGCTTCCAGCTGTTCCTTGATCTAAGAGACCCTTGTAAAGTAAGACTAGATGGTCTCCGCATTCTGGATCTTTACATTCTTCAATTGGTTTCTCAGATTCATCTTTCGGTTTATGTTCTTCCCTTCAAATAACTCGGTCAGGGCATCAAACATCTCTTTAGGTGTCTTTAGAGAGGACACTTGTGGTATGAGGTGATCCTTGATTGAATCAACAATAATCCTCTTAGCCATGACCAATTTATTCTTGTGTAAGGCCTTAGCCTCATCTCCCTCTGGAACTAGAACCTCTTCATTGATGTAAGAGTCCAACTCATTTTCTTCCAGGACCAAGGAGATCCTATACTTCCAAGCTCGGAAGTTATCAGCTCCCTCAAGCTTTTCATCAAGCTTGGTATTATGAGACATATTAATAGAGAACCTCAAATGGAAATACAAAAGATTTAGATCTTACCAGGTTAAGCTATCGGAACTGGATCTAGAGCTGAATTTCTGTAGAGTTGGTTTTCTGGTTCATGATCATATTAAGGTTTGACTTTCCCAGAGTTCTACCCAACCAAAAACTTTGATCTTGATCTCTAAACTTTGATTTTGGGGAGGAGATCAATCCAGGAATGGGCTCACTCAAAAATTCCACTTTTGTGGAAAGCCCTAATTTCCGACAGCAGCGTCGTATCAAAAACTAAAAATGTTTAGAATCAGATTCTGCTTCAACAGAAAGATGCACCATAGAGAGAAGAGTCATCCGAACCTCCTTTTTCTGAAAATTTGTGGAGAGAGATCCAAAAAGTAGGAAGCCCTAGCTTCAGTAGCTACACAGTGTCTTCTTCTCAGGTTAGGTCTAATACCATGTTAGATTTTTAACATTTAAGCTATATGATCTTAGGATCTTATCTGGGAGAATAACAAGGACAAAAATCAATCACAAGAGACAATGAAAACAAAGATTTTCCTCGGGGAAACCATCAAGGTGAAAAACCCGCAACTTCCTCAGAGATAGAATTAGCACCAAAAGTAAAACCCAAAGATATTAAGATGATCTCCCGATATCAGTAGTCTCTCTCTCTCTTGTCCCAGCTTCTTCTTTCTCTCTCAGTTATGCGTTACAAATGAGTGTGAGTGAATGTGTATGAATATGTGTTAAATAGAGAGTCTCCCTCTCTATTTATACTAATTTCCGACTTAACAATAAATAACTAGGGCCAACTTCTCTAGGAGAGTCTAATAACCCTAGGGCCCCACAACTGCGGGGACTTTAACCCTTGATCAATGAGGAGGGTTATACTCTATGACTTTACATGACTTGTTTACATTATTTAATCTCCCAATCGGAACATTGGGGCATGACATGACTCAATTACATTACAGATACTTCCCGGAATAAACATTGAGGTACAATACATAAGATATACAAGTGAATACATTCTGAAGTTACAAATACATCAATAAAAATAGTGTTTTTTCATTTTCCTCATTAATATATTGCAAAAATATATTTTAGATGAAAAAATTGTTTCCATATAAGAAAATAGCCAACTAAATTTTTGTAACCCCCTTAATATAGCCCCCAAAATGATCAATGATCGATTTTATTAGATCAAGAGATATTGAATGACTATGTTTTTGGGTTACATTATATGTGAGAGTGATCAAGCATATTTTATTAGGTTGGCCCTACCAACTTGATTTTAGGGATATGAAGTAATTCAACTACTTTCTCTTATCAGATTATTGTCATCGCATCATTATGATCCGGTTCACATGGATCAAAGAAATGTCATTAGGATGATGTGTATCATACTAGAATTATTAGGATCATTCTTACCAAATTTGCAAAGATTTTTGGATTAGACAAGTGCTACCGTATTATGTCCATATGAATGAATCAAGATCACTTTAGTCCTTTCTCTTTTTTGAAAGTCACTTTTTACGACTTCAAATATGTGACTCTCCATATATGAAAACCTACAATGAAAATAAAATAATTAGATTACTGTAATCAATAAATAAAATATCAAATAATTAAATATATGATATATAAAAAAAATTGAAAATGACCAAAGTACATTCAAACTATGTCAAACGTTCATTCATCCAAAGTATTATAAGGCACGAAAAGGAGTTCAAATATAATTTATATTCTAAGCATACTAATAAATGTTTCAAATTTCCCCATGATAGGTGATCAACATGATATAGGACTCTAGAAGGTAATCATGCTTGGGAGCATGCAAGCTAAGATGAAGGATCACAGATGGATTATGTACCCATCATCACTAGTTCACTTGCATTTCAGTCCCTTTCACACATAAGAATATAATGAGGAATCCATGGGAATGATGTTGTTGTCAAACCACCTGTAACTAGTTTTGACCCTCTATACAAATCAATCAACTACTTCTTTATATGTAATATGTTAATGTTCTTAGATTAGTTCCAAATTTGAATGTTTCTATTGACAGTATGACAATATCTTGTAGTGGTTTTGGGAAAAATCCATCACTTGACTTAGGTTCATGAGAGCACCAGGATCTTCGATTTGTGTCCCTTATCTTTTTTTGCCATCTTCCCTGTATTAAGAAGGATATTTTATGGGGATTTATCCTCTCAAACATGGAAATAGGGAAGTATTTTTTGGGGGGCTACTGAAAGAGCCGAGGAAATGGAGGGCTTAAGCTAACTCTAACTCAGTGGGAGGATTCTTACATTGAGAATGTGCATTAGCAGGAAATTCCTCTAGATATTAAGGAATAGATTTTGAGGGCCAAGGGTTGGATGAAGGAAGAGAAGGGAGTTACCAATATAGAGGTGTTTTCTAAGGATATGATTCCTTGGGTGGAAAACACTAGTAACACTCATACAAGATATACAAGGTACTATATGACACAAACACTACATTGGACAACTAAATACTTGCTTGGAAAGATGATGTTGGACACCAAAGAGGAGAGAAACAAGATCTTGTTATCAACCAACATCGATCCATCTTAAAATCGGGTCTACCAAGCACTGTGAGGGATCCAATTACTTCAGGTGTAATTTTTCTTATCATATTTTTTACATTTTAGAAAAAATTATACATGAGTTTTGGTGGATTTATGTTGGTTTTAAATTTTTTTATTTTATAAGCCGACATGGATTTTTTAATGACTTTTCATTTGGTTTTAATTTTTTATTTTATGAGCTGACATGGATTTATATTTTAACTACTTTTTATTTTTTGTAGTGTTACATTATGTACATTGCAACATATCCCCCATACTAGACTATAGAGCACCTCACTACTCTTGGTTCAAATAATGAGATGAATAATAAGTTGGATTTTTTTACCAAGGAAATCAACAACAATGGCTATGCTATAGAGGACATGAATTTAACTGTAAAGGTTCCTCCCATTATTATCATTGATGATTAGGAGGCTTGATAATTTGGTCTGCTATTTGAGTTTACTCTTTTTCTTTCCATGTTATGTTAATAGGTTTGTAGACCTATACATTTCTGATAAACTATTATTTTAATTAGGGTCAAGTCTCCCTTGGGGCAAACCGATTCTTCCTATTATATAAATTTTGGCTCTCTTAATACAAAATCTTCGCTAGAAATTGAATTCTATCAGCTCATCTTGAATATTGAATGCATAATAATTTAAGATTTCGATTGATTATTTATCCAATTAACCCTTTAAAATTCTATATTTTTATCTACAAAGATGCTCGATTGATATAATAAAATGGTGGAACTGATAACCTGGCAAAGATGATGTTCTCTTATTAAAACTAAATTTATGTCACACAAAAAAAATAGCTCTAATAACCTAGGTGAGTTTACAAAGACTATTAAGTAGGGTAAAAATGAGTAGGATTTGTCTGAAGAAATGAATCTCAAATAAGCAATGAACCTCCCAGTGTAAATTTATTCCTTGGTTGCTTCTCTTTTCCAATAATATCTTCCTCTAGTTTCATAGTTTTCCATTTTCCAATCATATACCTATGTATATGAACTTTGTCCTATTGAGATAGGTGTTCCTAATTGAAATTCTCCATGATTACTTGGGTCAACTAAATCTTCATTAGTCTTTATTACTTGATATAATCTCCATACATCTACTTCTTTGTCGCATGGTTTTGACCATGGTTTTCATTCTTTAGGACACACAGGAATGATTATTCTTTGACTGTCTCCTTTTAGTTAGATTATACCCTTTTACAGAGATATGATGTATTTCATCTTTATTTCCCATGGTATTTCGACTAGGGATGGGTATGTTTTCAATGCTTCAAATACATTGATTATTTCAAAGTCTACTTGTTTCACAATGCCCATTATGTTTGTTTTTGTGTTTTTTAATACACTAATTGGCTCAACAAATATTTTGTCATCTAACTTCAAATAGTTCCATGATCTTATTAGAGTATGACTTCCAATCTTAATCCACGTTTCTTTTTGAAAAATATCTACTTGAGATCCAAAGTCGACAACCACTCCTGAAGTATGGGTTCCATGAAAGTCTAGATCGACCTTAGGGTCAAAATTTTATGTATCCATTTCCTTTTGAGATAGGTGAGACCAGTTTCTAATTGGTCGATTTTATTCTTGTCTGTCTTTAAAATTTCCATTAATTTTAGTAGTCGACTAACATAGTGTTCTTCTTTTAATAATATGGGAAATTAATCTACTACAACCGTTTCTTTTAGTTGATCGTATTCATGTGTTAACTCATTTATTATGATAACAACTTTCTTGTAGGTTTAATTCCTCTCTCTTTACATGGTTCTAGGTATGCCACCTTATTACTTTGTTTTTTTGCGGTGTACCAGTTTTAGGTCCGTATCTCTTAACTACTTTTAGAGTCTTTGTATTTAGTAATTCATTCCTTAGAAAAGATTAGAGTAAATTTACATTTTTCTTGCTCATAATTTTTTCAAGAATAATGGGACAATATTCTAATGAGTGATCACTAATCCTACATTTTGTACAAAATTTCAAGCCTATTCTGTCTCTTAATGGGAACTCAACTCTTATGTGGTATTCTTTAAACCATATGAAGCAGTAATATCGAGGGAATATTCTTTGACCACAATTTCCACCACACTTTCCTTTATATAATCCTTGGTCACCATAGCCTCCTCTAAGTCAGGGATAATTTTAAGGAACCATACTTATTTAAAAGTGTATAAATGTTGACGAATCTTACCAATTTTTGAAACATCAACTATAAAATATATGACGATTTTTTTCTAAAAATATTTTAAATTATAAGGAATTTATATTGTTTATATAATAATTTGGTGAATTTTAGGGTGAAAATAATTTACCCCATCAAAATTGGGTGAAATAGGGCTTCAAAAAAGGAAAATGGTGAATACTTTTTTGGAGAAAAACATGGAAAAATAGCCCATGGGCTAAATTTAGCCCCTAAAATTTTCCTTGCGAGTCCTCTTCCTTTGTATGAATAGCCATCTCCTCTAATATCATCTGACTAGGTATATTACCTTCTAATCGTTCTGCTATTTTTTGCATTTAGATGGCATGTTTCTATACTAAGTGAAGAATCCTCGTAGATGGAACACCATTTGTTTTTTTTCATTTAGATCATATGCATAGTAATGTGTAGCATGATTCAACATATTTTCACAAACATCGGAGTAGCATTTTGTGTTTTTTATTTGGAAAACCTGGGACTTGTCATTTGTTTCTTTGAACTTACATTCATCTTTTCTATGGCCTTCACTTTTGCATGTACTACACCATATATTATTTCTTTGAATTGCTAATTCTTGAATAACTTGTTGCATAATTTCTAGTAATTATTCTAGTCATATATTGATTAAGACGATCATCCCATCATCATCGAAGTCTATTTGTTGTGCTTTTTTAAGTGCGTCTTCATAATATTGATGTCATGCATCCTTAAAGGGTGTCTTATGTGTATTAAAGTAAAGGTTGTTCTGCATGAATATTATATTTATTTTCATGAGTCACCAACCATGACTCATGGTCACATTACCACTTTTAGGAAACCTCTCCTCTAGTATTTTTATTTGATTGGTAATTTTCTCATCAATCTTTTGATCCACCATCTCCATATTTTTATGCACTGTTTGCATAGTTTTTCCATGTTAATTTCTATTTAGTTTTGTGTGTTTTCCAATTGAACACGTGTCATTGAAGTATCACTCAATTCGTTGAATTTGTTATCCAACTTAGATGGGTGGTTATATATTTTTTTCAATTTCTTTATGTGTCATAGTTGATCTCTTTGAAGGTTTAATTGGTGTATCATTTTTTCACCACTTTTTTTCCATGTGGGACAAAAACAATATTTACCTATAGTTATTATATATTTTAACTTTATCATGCTTTTTGAGTCATCCCAAATAGATCTTCCAATCAAAATTTATGTTAATGGTAAATTACATACATTTTGAAACCCTGATTTGGACACTCTCTTGCTAAATGACCTTGCACTTGTAACTTCAAAATTTAGGCCCCTTTATACCTCACATTTGTTTTAGTACTCGAATATGTAATTTGTATAGTGCCAAATGTTTTACCAATTTCTAAAATTTCAAGAGAAAGCTATGGTAACTTTCCCACAATTTGTTGCTTTTGTCTCTTTCTGGATATGATTATGATATTTTTACATAGAACACTTTTTCCCATATAATATTCAATGTAACTAGTTTCACTCAAATTGGAGCTATAAAGCCTCAAATGTTGTATTTTTACATAGAACACATATTTGAGACTAGTTTCTTTACTGATGTAAAACCCTAACTTCCCCATTTATCATCCATGAGATTAGTCCTATGGGAAAAATGATAAATAATCAATGAATAATACGTATTTTTAATAGGGACAACCTTAGTTTACTATATATTCAATGCACATGTGATAAGATAAGATGACTATACAAATGAAATTACCTTGCTATAAATAGGATATGAAGTGACGATGATGTAACCTACCACTAATATATCATAACCATAAATAATACAATAATAACGAATTATGTTTATGGATTAACATGCATTTCCATAGGTATTTCCTAAAAATTCTATTGGGCTATAGGGCAGACCCGGGTTTTATACCATTAACTTCACACCAACAAACAAACCCCCAGTGTTGGCCCTTTTAGCAACAACCTGCGAACAGGTTGCAGTCTCACCCGAAACAACTATGGGGTGTCGCAGAACCAGGTTTCTGCAAGTAGAAGAGGGATATTACTGTACCTTTAGCCTTAACAACAAATATTTATACCAAATAGAGCTTCTATATTCACTTAATTAGCTTTGCAGTTAGATAAAAGACGTTTCTTGCTTAACCCTTAACTGGGAATTCACAGCGAAGCTAATATTAACAGTTATCTTACTTTATCAATTATCTACTTATCAATGCATAGAATAAAACCATAACAAAAACAACACAAAAGAACCACAACACAAGATATAACGTGGTTCACCCCCAGTGTAGGGGCTACGTCCACAAAAACTACGCTTTTATTCCACTTCTTCAAAACAACAGTCTGATCTGCACACTCAGCAGCAGATCCACCCTTCAAATCTAACTACGCACTTAGCTGCAGTTCCTTTCTTACAATCTCTAAGCTATGCACTTAGCTATAGTTCCTTTCCTTACAAAACCCTCTGCGCACACAGCTGCAGAGGTCGTCCACGCACACAGC
This sequence comes from Pseudotsuga menziesii, assembly GCA_001517045.1. NCBI lineage: Eukaryota > Viridiplantae > Streptophyta > Pinopsida > Pinales > Pinaceae > Pseudotsuga > Pseudotsuga menziesii. Next base: position 463,524 of record LPNX010169780.1, read on the forward strand.
TGGGACTTGACCTTAAAACCCAAAAATAGATCTATCTTCTTCACATCAGATGATCCTCATTTCATTAGATGATATTGACATATTTACATGAGTGCCTATTTATACAAGTGCACTATTACAAAATCATGGGCTTACACCCGAATTTTATGGACAATTACAAAAAAGAGGGCTTTGACTCAACCTCGACACCCCTAAGACTATTTTGAGTCGCAACTCCGCTTACAAGCTTCCATAAAAACTACAGAGTTACCAAAATTAGTGACCATTAAGGCGGGTGCCCCAACAAGCCCATAAGATTCACCAGTGTCCTGTCCCGGGACACTCTGCTGCTTGTCTAGTGGGAGAATCTTGTTGGCGAACAGAGTGAACTGTTTGTTGAGGCCACGCATGATATCGTCGGCTGCTTGTTCCTTCTCCACCAACTCCTGCAATGCTGCTACTGATGCTTTGCTGGCCTTTTCTTGTGCAAAGGCATCATATTCCTTCAAAAATTTGAGTTGGATGTCCGCAGCAGTGCTCAACTCCAAGGCCTCGTCAACAAGGGGCTGCATAGAATTTTCCAACAGCGCTGCTTTCGTTCTGTATGACTCAATTTGCTGCTGGAGTTCATTGCTTTGCTTCACCTTGAGCATCTTCTACATAGGAGGCAGAGTCTTAATTTCTGCTTTCACTGCATCCAGCTCTGCCTGTCGCTTCTTGATGGTTTCTTGTAGCTTTTCTACTTCTGGATTTTCCTGCAGTTTCATCCAGGCGTCGACGCTTTCTTCTAGCAGTTTTGTTGTGTTGCTCACAAGATTGGTGATCTTCATTGCTGAGGCCTGAATATCTCTGCGATGCTACTCCCTGACCTCTGGTGGACTCTCTAGAGTGATGTGAAGTTGAAGCTCCATGATCTCAGCCTCATGTTCTTCTTTTAGATTTTCAATCTCCCTGCGAGACTATTGTGCATAGTCTTTCAGCTTAGAAATTCTTTGCTTCGGTTCTTCCTCAGCCTGCATGTTGAAGTCAGGAAGATTTCGACACGCCTCATCCAACACTCATACCAGTGTAGCTTGCTTACGTTCTGTGTCCCTCTTCCTCTGCTCCGCTTCTTCAAACTGTGCTGCGAGGCTCGCATTCTGCTTCATGGTATTTTCCAACTGTATTTGTGAGTAGTGGTCTCGTGCTTGGATCTCCTTCATGATTGCTACTTGATAGCGATGCAGCTCCGTCATAGACAACTTGGTGTAATCTATCCCGACTATCATGCTCATCTCCAAGCGAGACACTGCGTTAGTTATTATGAGGGCTGCACTTGACACTTGTCCTCTGTTATCTCTGGCTGGCCATTGCCTTATGTCTAGCTGCGCGCTTACTGGGGTACTGCTTGCTGTAGCACCAGTTGCGGATTTTGCTGCTAACTCCTTTAGTTCGGAAATTCGCTATGTTACGCTGGTGAGAGCATCAAGATGTGTAGCTGTGAATTGTGACCACTTGCTAGTTAGTACTTTTGTAGCCTTTGTCAGAGCCTGGTCAAGCTCTTCCATCGTCACGGCGGGTTCTTCGACAATATTTGTGCCTTTTGACGCCTTCATTTTCTTTCTCGACTGAGGTTTGGTCACTTCCTCTGTCTCTGGCGACTTGCGCTTATCTGGTCGAGTGGGATATGAGATGGTTTTGACTGAATCTTCATCTTCGTCTTCATCTCCATCATCTCCACCCTGGTCGCCTTCACTCTGCTGCGATTCACTCAGTTCTTCACTTTCTTCGGGTGGGTCATTCTGCTGTGTGTGGCTAGGGTCTGCGCCCCCATTGGTGACTGGAGGGACTGGAATGTTAGGTTTTGTCCCTGCGTCCTTCAACCATTCAGCCAGCCAGTGTTTGACTATTGCCAAGATGTCTTCCTCGTGCACCACATATGGTAACTTCGACCATTTGTGGTTTTTATCTGTGCAGGCCTGAATAAAGACATGATGCATGTCAGCCCTGAAGTTGGCCGCTCCATCATACTGAGAGAATAGCTCATTACTGAGCCGCTACGTCTTCAGAATCTCATATGAGATACTCATCGAGTAAAAGGCGAACACATAGTTCGTCATTTGCTGGAAGCTTTTATCCTGCGATACCCATAGGGATGCGTACCTTGTTGCGCTAGGCATATGCGGAGGCACATCAACAAATTGTGCCTCTGTAGGTTCTTTTCATCCTACCAGTGCAATAATCACTAACAACCATGAATAGTGAAAGGGTCTACCTTTATCTTGTGCATCATGGACATCTTCAAGGAATTCCTTAGCAATGTACACTACCCAGTTGTAACTGTAGCCTTCGGCACAGTTTGCAGCAATACTGACAATTGGTGCAGGAACTTCAGTCGGCCTGCACTTCCTCATTAATTTATAGGCTAAGAGCTCAGCTGCAAAGCGAATGTTTTGGTGCTGGATTGTCAAGGTTTGATATCCTCGCTTTCCTTTCGTCAGCCCGAAGTGTTCCTTCATATGCTGCACCAGCTTCATGTCTTCATGCTTCCTAACGAATTCGATCCCAGGATCAGGTCCTTCCTGTGGCAAACCTGTGATCCTATTAACCAACTCTCCATTAATATGGATTCTCTCATCGCCAATCCATAAATTCCCATCATGCACCAATGCCAATAATTGCTTAACTACCATGGTAACCGGTGTGCTGCAACCGAAGTGGGGGACGTTCAGCATTTTCAGCAAGTCTGCTCTGTCTAAGCTAGCAGCCCACTGTTTTTCTTCTAATAATGTTGCTCCAGTCTCCAAATAATGGATAGAATGCAAGTATGTCCCAGGTGTGAACTATGGAAAATTCCCATGATCATTTGTATCGTGGTCAGCGTACCTGAGCCGATCTACTTTCCCTGTCATTGTCTCGACCAACTGGACACCCGGTGGCAGTGAAGGGGTGCGTAATGTGAACTTCTTTGTCCACCGAGGTAGTTGAACTCCTGGTCGAACAGGCAGAAGATAAGGGGGGGGTGCGATGCAACATTCTCCGCCTCGCCGAAGTCTTCAAAACCTATAGGTGGGACCTCTGCTGAGCCAGAAGGGTTCATCTCAGGAGCCTTCGGTATTTTCCCTGATTGCTTGTGTCTGTCTTCGTTCCTCTTAGAGTGAACCTCTGGTTTAAAATTCTTCCTGGTAGATGGTGTCTGCATTGGCTGAGTCGATGCTGGGGGAGTTTCTTCGTGGGGTGCAGAGGCCGGTGGGTTGCTCATAAGGTTCAGCAGACCCGTCTGTTCAAATTCTCTCAATAGTTCCTGAAGTTCGCGATCAGCTGACATGGACTCAATTGGAAGACTCAAGAAAATGTGTAATGCGATTTCTGCAGGTCTGGGTGTCTTCTTATAGAGTCCATCGACCAAATATGCCATAACTGTGCATTGAAGACACCAAATCTGATAAAGATCTAGTCCAAACGGCGCTAGATTTCTCAGGATCTCATTGTTACAGGAAGTTAATGCAGTTAATGTACCGACGCCGCCAATTCTAATTTTTTTTAATGGTCAGGTTTTGGGCTCCGACACACCTGTCCTTCTTCGGCACCACCAGTAACTCCAGCTACACCATAATAAGGATATTCGACACTTTCTGACACTGGATTTGACAGAGCTTCGAGCTTCGGCCTGTGACCGAATGTCTTCCACAGCCTCAATGATTCCTGCTACGAACGTCTTATCGAGCTCCATCCTGACTTTTTCTTTATACTTAGGGTTCAGCCTATAAGGGTTGGTGCTGCTTCACAGGCTTCGCATCAGGTTTCAAAGGGATTTTTATCACTCCTACATCACCAAGGATACCTTTCATTTCTGAGAACTTCGTTGGGAATAGGTTCTGATACTTATGGAGAAGTTGGGTCACTTTGCTTACCGTTTCTTCATCCCAATAATCTCCAATAGTAGCATACTTAGGAATTTCTTCTGACCCAATGTTTACTTGCCTCATCTTCAAGGGCTGAGTCACTTCTAGTGCTTTGACTGCTGGTCCATGTAATTTGCAGTGTCCTTCTGACTCAGGAATGTTTATGTTGCATGGGTCATCATCCTCGTCAATTGCGAGGTTATAACATTCTACTGCATTAGCTTCTTGTTCTTTCCAATCAGGTTGGTATTCGGCTGTTTCTTTACCATCAAACACCTTAGTGTGGATCAGCCTAACAGCTGCATCCAAAGCGGGACAAACCTCATTAATAGAAAATGTTAGCACAAAACTATCAACAAGACTATCCCAACTTACAGTACCCTAGCGAAGCTCCACCTCTATATACCAATTCTTCACGACAGGTTCTAGGGTGTGCATGAACCGATGTAACCATTCTTCACGATGGACATGCTTCCATGTGTCATAACACTGTTCCAAATATTCTTGAGGGCTAGTCTAACTATTAAACCTACTTCGCACCTCCTGAGGTTGATCTACGAATCTGAGGCGAAGAAGCTTTTGACAAGCTTCCCAACTCTGAATATACTTCTTATGACCATTCCACCATCTGGCAACTGTGTCTCTAAATACTGAATCTAGAGTTTCCATTTTTTGTGAATCTGGTACCTGCTCTAAAAATTGCAAAATAAACTCTTCGGGGCCTGCCAAGCCATCAAAAATAGGTAAGACTCTTGTCTATGAGCCAAGCCATCTGAGAGACTTGGTAATTATTGCACACCGACGTTCATGTAGCTCATAAAGTCTATGCTACCAATTCTCTAGGCCTTCATCTGAATCAGTCATGCAAGAAATATCACACTTCCAATCCATTATACCTTCAGTAGTAGGGTTAACATAGTCTTCCTCTTTAGCTGTGATGTTGTAGATGTGATCCAAAACATCCTGATCCTCATCTTTGACTGGCTCTATGTACCTTTCTCCTTGAGAAGGGTCCAAGGGGACTATGACTCTCAAGCCTTTTCCTTCAAAAGTAATCTGTCTGTTCTTAAGATTGATTACTGTAGAATTCTCTATTGCCCATTCAATTCCTAGCAAGGCTGGATAGGGGTTGCTATCATCAATTACCTCAATGACTTCAAAATCTGCTAAGGTACTGACTCCATCAATGTCTACTGGGACGCTAAAGAATCTTCCCAGGGGCACAATCTTCTGCTGATTGGCTAATCTCAACTGTATAGGGGACCATTCAAGGGTGGGTTTTCCCATTTGTTCCCATGTCTGCGTAGTTAAGACATTGACTTCTGATCCCAAGTCTAAAATGATATCAGTCATGTCATACTCTCCTATCTGAGCATGCAATCTCATTTCTCTTCCAGTTCTTCTAACTCTATTGATAGTTTTTTATTTACCAAAGCTTCGCTGAGGTTCACAAGAAGCAATAACTTTCTGTAACTCATTTAAAGCATTCTGATTTCGTAAGAGCTTCATACAAATCTGTAAAAATGTCGACAGTGTACTTACTTTCTCTGTCGAAGCTTCTTGAGACTGCGACTGTTGTTGATGCTGCTGCGTAGGTGCTACTGCTGTGCTCGGATCAACAGAGTCTTTTTTGGCTTCAATAAATGTTTCTTTTTCTCTTCCCACATCGAAGGTTGGAACTTTCTCTGGGGTCTTACGAACCCAAGCCTCGTCAGGCTGTTTTTCCTTATTCTGTACTTGTGTCGTAGCTCCACTCCTTGTAACAACGTTAATGGCGAGGACAGGTCTTTGATCTATAGTAATCATCTGAATATTCTGAGGAGGAGCACTATTTCTTTCTTGTACCTTGGCTATCAGCTGCGAGCATTGCTCAATGACATGATCTACTGCTCGGAAATATTGACATGTCGTAGTTGGGTTCCAACAGTCTCTAGCTAGATGTCCTACTTGGTTACAGTTATAGCACACAACTTGGCCTCAACCTCTTCCAGGCATACCACCACGACCATGACCTCCAAAAGGACCTCGACCTGATGTATTACCATGGTAACCATATCCATCATTTCCTTGTGCATCATTTTGTACCCTATAAGCATCATATGTTTGCTCTCGCATAAGGTCAAAGCTGCGACATTCCTCTTTGTTGTGTCCCACTGACTTACAGAACTTGCAATAGGGATTCTTAGGGACTTGCACATATCTTTGTAGCAAATAGTAGTCTTCAAGTCGATGCTGGCCAGTTGTTCTACAAATCTCACAATATAACACATTAGGGTTAAATGGGTTCGGCGCACCAGCATTCAGGTAATTTCTTAGCGCAGGGCATTGTTCCTTGTCATGGAATTCTGTCCTACATCATGTACACCACATGACCTCTTCATGAATAGACTTCCCTTTTTTCATGTCGCGCAGCTCCAAAGCCATTTTTGCTAACTGCGCTTGTATTTGTGCTATGCCAGAATTATCTTCGACAGGGGTTGTCTCTAGTTTCATGGCAATCTCCAAAGCCTCTTGCTAATCAGCAACCTTTTGTTGCATGAGTGGCATTCTGATATGAGGTAATAAGGCTGCAATGAACCATTCTTTATGCTGCACTGGTCCAATAGTGAAACTAACTTGATCTAGTAGAACTTTGAACCTCTGATCAAAATCCCAAACTGATTCACCTCGTCTCTGCTGAATCTCTTTCAATTCAGTTATACACCGTGATTCTGATTTAGGATTCTTGAACTCTTTAATCATTGCTGCTTTAATATCAGCCAAGACATGGTTCTGAGTACTGGAAAACTTCATTAACCAAGTCAAGGCTCGGTCTCTAAAAGAAGTGACCAGATGCGTTCTTCTTACATCTTGATCCAAAATGTTCTTAGCTGTCCACATAGCTTCGCATAAAAACCAAAACTGTTCTGGATCCTCTGATCCAATTCCTTTGAAAACTGGGAGCTTGATATCATTAGTCATATGGGCCATAGCGGACTGAGGGGGGGGATAACTTACTGGGGTATACTGACATGCGACTGGAATACTCGGGCTAGGGTTACTACCAGACTACGACGGGTTCCCAGGGGTAGCAGATCTTCACTGCGGGGTGATAGGAGGATTTCTAACAAAAGGGTTTTCTTTAGATTCAGGGTATTCTGGCGTATACTCGGTATTCTAACCTAGGGTATAGGATTCTAAGTTTCTCTTGTATCTTTTACCACTTTGCAGCAAACCACTTTGCTCGTCGAAGTTACTTTCACTTCCAAACATAGGTTAGTAAAAATAATTCTAGCAATCTGATTCTATAAGCAATATGCCCTTCTCAGCCAAGAGCATTTTAATTTGTAGACTAAATGAATTTAGGTACTTACCCCTTGGTCCTTTGAAGAACTGCCTTTCAGCTTTGCTAAAAGAGGTACTTGTGTCAATGGCAAATTCTGTCACAAAAGCTTCAAGGGTTCGCATTGTCCAGAAATCAACAGCGCGCGATATCTCGTTATTCACTCTTTTCAATATATTAACTCTTGCTGGGGTCCAAACAGGAAAATGATCTTCTTGGAAGTTCATCCTTCGCTCTGTCAACCTGGATAACCACTGGTGCAATTCTATGTGGATACTACCAAAGAAAATTTCGTAAATATCAACAAAAACATACCTTTGTAAGAATTCGTCTGAGCTATGATGAGGATCCTTATTTTCTTGTTCAGCAAATTTATGATAGGTAGCTTCAACCCAATCACCGATTTCTTTTACTGAGGGCCTCCAAAACATAGCCCTTCAAGTACGACGTAAATCCCTCTTGAGAAGATACTGAGTTCAACCGGCAACGAAACCAATTTGTTGGGCTATAGGGCAGACCTGGGTTTTATACCATTAACTTTGCACCAACAAACAGACCCACAGTGTTGGCCCTTTCGGCAACAACCTGCGAACAGGTTGCAGTCTCACCCGAAACAGCTATGGGGTGCCGCAGAATCAGGTTTCTACAAGCAGAAGAGGGATATTACTGTACCTTTAGCCTTAACAACAAATATTTATACCAAACAGAGCTTCTATATTCACTTAATTAGCTTGAGAATCATAATGAACATATGCTCCATGAACGATAGCCCCAAATATATGTAGGATGTAGTGATATCCACTTACCCAAACAAAAAAAAAGTTAAAATTTCCCAAATATTTCATAGAAGTGACAAGATGACAACCTTATCTATGTCAAGGTTGATTAGCATCTAAGTTATGCTAAACCATTTGATTCTATGTCTACCAATGTTCGATGGTTCACCCATAACGATTTACAACATCCTATATGATTTGTTGAAGGGACCATGATGTATGATTATGTTTATGCAATAAAAGTAGTTTAATATTAATAAAATACATCCTCAGGATAATAGATCATTCCCTAATTTTGGCATAGATTTAAGGCCTAGAGTGTCATGTGAATTTTTCATGTACATTATTCCCCAACATTTATCCATGTGAGTATCAGATACAAACTAAGGGACAACAAACTGGGGGCATCCAATGTAAATATAGAAGGTCTAGATGTTCTGTTAAAATTCCAATGGAGTAATACAATAAAGTAGCGTCTAGGAATAAGTGTTGTATGCATATGGATAGGAAACAATCTCCTTGGAGGATCAAAATTTTGGACAAAGATATCTATCCGTCCTAGAAATAATCCCACTAAGTGCATATCTTGTAAAGGAATAAAATGACTTAAAAAATTCTCAATATTTAAAGGATGCACCCTAAATTAGACTTCGATGATAGTCTATATGATTTCTTGTTTATAATGGATCCTAAATTAGAGAATGATTAATTTTCACCTCTTATCAAACGCCCAATATGTGGAGGGTATACATGCTACTTATATCTTGACTCCATTTAGCATCGTGGGTTCAACGATGGTGCATAAGGATGTCCTAATTATAAAATTAGAAACATTGGAACTCTAGAAATCCCAAGGAAGCATGCCCCTTACAAAGTCATGATTGGAAATAAAGACTCATAGGGAACATAGGCCCCATGAACTAGACCCCCAAGTATTTGTAGGAGATAGTGATCCCTAGTTTTCCCCCATAATAATATAAGTTAAAATCACCCAAATATTTTTTTAGAGGTGCTCAAGATGAAAAAATTAGTTATTCTAAGGTTGACTAACATGTCCATTATTCTAATATTGACTGTCCTTATATATTGAATCGTGGTTCTATGTTTAATAATGTTCGATGGTTCATCCAATACAATTGGAATAACCTCCTTCATGCTTTGTTCAAGTGCCAATGCTGCATCATTATGTTTTTACAATACAACTAGTTTGATATTAATAGGACATGGCATACAAATAATACCCCACTTATGGACTAGATTGGAGGCATAGAATTTGATAGGATTTTTCATGCAAATTATTCCCTAGAATTCATGCCTGTGAGTAGCGGCTACAAACTAGGGGGAAAATGTTGGGGCATCCAAATTAAATCTAAAAGAATGGAGTCATTATATCGAAATTCCAAAGGAATAAATAATGAGTAGGTGTTGTATGGATTTGGATAGGGAAACAATGTTCTTGGAGGATCAAAATGGAAGATATCAATATCTATTCTTCATAAACGTATAACCCTATAGTGAAGATCTTGTAAATGAAGAAAGTGTCTCTAAAATTGTTCTCAATATTTAAAGGATGGGCTCCAAAATCAACTTGCACGATGTGTTTGGGAATACCTATTATAATGGATCCTACATTAGAGCATGAAAACCCTCTCAACACATGCCCAATATGTGAAGGATACTACAAGTTACATAGATATTTGCTCCATATAGCATTTTGGATTCAATGATGGTTTCAAAAAAGTGAAAATGATAACATTGAAAATCAAGCATAACCATGAAGTCATACCACTTGTAGGGATAATGTTGGAGAGAGAGACTCGTAATGAACATATGCCCCATGAAATGTACCGTCGAATATATGTAGGATGTAGTGTCGATCTCTACTTCACCCCCATAAAAATAAAAGTTAAAAAACCCGATATATTTGTTATATGCATTCAAGATAACGACCTTAGTTATGATATGGTATACCACCATACTATTTATGCTAATGTTGAATACCCTTCCACATCAAACCATTCCATGTTTTGCGATGTTCAATGGTTCGACCCAAACAATTTACATACGATTGTTTATATTTGTTGATGTTAGCATGATGCATCATTATGTTTCTACAATAAAACTAGATTGATATTATAAAACAAACAGTAAGGATAATAAAATGTACCCCACTTGAGGCCTAGCACAAAGGCATGGATTTCCATAGGAATTTTTCTTTCACATTATTCACTAGCATACATATCTATGAGTAGTGGGTAAAAAATAGGGGACGCAAGTCCAGGGGCCTCTAAACTAAAACCAAAGGGAGGAACACATCTATATAAATGACAATGTACTAAATAATTGAAGTGGCCTCTAGGAATAATTATTATATGCATCCATATAGGGAAACAAAATCCCTAGAAGATGTAAATGCAAGTTATGGATTTCTATCCCTCCTAAAACTAGTCCTCAAAACTGGAAATATTATAAAGGAAGAAAAAAATTCTAAAACACTCTCAATATTTAAAGGATGGTATATAAAATCAATGTTGATGATAGTGTATAGTATTTGTTTGTTTATAAAGGATCTTACATTAGAGCATGATAGATTGCACCCTCTCAACACATGCCCAATATGTGGACGATTGACACACTACTTAGATATTGAATCTATATAGCACTATGGGTTCAATGATGGTGCCAAAAAGGTGAACCTCCACAAGGATTTCCTAAAAATGAAAATGGAAACATCAACACTCGAACACCACTAAGGAATCATACCCCTTACAAAGATAGGGTTGAAAAGCGAGAATCATAATGAGCATGGGCCCCATGAATTGAACCCCAAGTATATGTGTCATGTCCCCTTCTTTTCATCATTCTCTCATATACTTTAGGTTTCAAACTTGGTAATAGAGGATTTAATCTCTGATAGCCCCCCTTTTCCTCTTCCCTTATCTTGGAATCATAGCCCCTCTGGTGCTCTTTACACAACCATCTTGAACCATTTTATTATTTTTCTAGCTTAATATTTACATAGATTTTGAGTTAGCATGATGAACAAACCACATGGTCCATATTGAAATATTTACATTATACGTGACTAGCCATTCACTAGTTGGTCCTTGGACCTGAGCTTCGCACTAGGAATCCATACTAGCATATTTACATCATTTTGATTTAATGCATGATATGTGATGATGAGCTATAATTGTTGATATAATGATAATAACATACTCTGCATAATATTGAATCAGCTGCTAATGATTGTTAACATTGAAAAAGTAACAAAATATATACACACTGTTCACCCCCCTTTTGTTAGAATAATCAACCCATAGTTACCTACCTTAGACATTAAATTAATCATTTTTGTCTTATTTGCCCAGTTTCATGTGTCCCACCTTATGCAAGTTGTCATTTGCCTATCCATAGTGGTCAAACTTGCCTATTTTGACTCATGTAGCGCCTGGGAAACCTCAAGGAATCAATTCTGCTTTATTCTTGGTCTCCTAGGTGCCCTTCTGCTTTTTCTGCTTTATTGCCTGCTTTTTCAGTGCTTTAAGGCAA
>LPNX010169780.1:475177-587131 GCA_001517045.1 Pseudotsuga menziesii
CCCTCCACATCCTCCACTCTTTTCTCCTTTGAAAAGCATGTATGAGTTGTCATTCCATCACTCTTTAGCTTTCCTAATTTCTTTTGCCAATTCGTGAGCTCCATGACTGATTTGGAAACTACTTTATGCACCTATGGGGGAATTGCTTAATTTTAGTAAGCCTGCTTTTGACTAGATTCGAATTGCCTCCTCATGCATTCAAATATCCTATGTAATTATTTAATGCAGAAACCTATTATGTTACAGGGTTGGCTATTGTACACTGAGTTAATATAGTTTAGTGTTCAGCTCCATTTTCAGTCTCTTTTGTGAGTGATTTTGCATGATCAATTGATAATTGTTGTGAGTAAAATTGTTCTAGCACTGGGTTCAATTTCCACATGGTATTAGAGCCATTGTAGATCGATTTATCTCCTTCAAAATTGTTTTGCAGGTTCAACATTAGTGACTGGGAGCCTTCTACTGACAGCCGAGACAATTTCTAAGCTATGGATCAATCTCAGAAGATCATCTTGACTCCTTTCAATTTATTTGAATGGAAAGTAGAGATGTAGATACTGTTGAGAGCGAAAGGCCTCTACAAGGTGACTATGGCAACAGAAGCAGAGCCCAATGCAGCTACAGAGAAGATAAAATGGCACAACAGGAGGGATGAGGCCTATGGTCTCTTGTGTCTGAGTATTTCCAGAGACCTCCTTTTCCATCTTGATGGATTGACATCACCGAATGAAGTATGGGAGAATATTACTGATATTTTTGGAAAGACAGATGAGATGAGGGGGAATCAAATCGAAAATGAACTGATCTCCCTGAGTCCCAATAGCTTTGAATCTCTGCAACTCTATTTCTCCAAGTTCAAAGCACTTGTTTTGCAGCTAAAACAATGTGGGATCGAAAAGAAGGATGATTAGCTGGTCTTGTCCATTCTCTCAAAGCTTGGCCCTGACTATTCGGTGTTTGTTTTGACCTTGTATGCCACAAAGTTGATAGCTCGAACCTGGAAGATGCCTAGCCTTGCAGATTTCATGGAATCTCTCACACAAGAACAGGACAAGCTGGTGATGATGGGCACCATCAAACCTTCCAAAGACCAAGCTCTGGTTTCTGGAGATTCAAAGGTGGATTCAAAAAGCAAAAAGAAAGCTAAAAATCCACCTGAGCAAAAGAGAGACAATAACAAGTCTCCAGAGGAGCCACAAGGTTCCAAGAAGAACTACCAGAAGAAGAAAAATAAAGGAGAAATGAGCAAGTGCGCATACTGCAATAAGGGAAATCACATTGAAAGCTCTTGTATGAAGAAGCAAATAGACATGCTGACCCAACTCCTAGAGAAGAATGGCATCTCCCTTCCAGACAGCTCAAAGAAGAGAGAAGGAGGATCAAGTTCAGAAGACAGAGAGGAAGTTCATGCATTGGTTGCTGGCACATCAAGCTCACCTAGTTTCATCATCGATTCTAGAGCTTCAAGACACATGGTTTCGACCAAGGAGGCATTATCCTCACTTGACATGTCGAAAGGACCACCTATAGTACTGGGAGATGACTCTCTCACTGAAAGTTTGGGCAAAGGGAGGATTGATCTTGATCATGGTCAGTTCAACAATGTGTTGTATGTGCCTGGTCTTGCCTCCAACCTCTTATCAGTGTATCAGATGACTCACACTGGGTCTCCAAAGAAGGTCATATTCTCCCCTGATGAAGTTGAGATCACAAATATCTCAAGTGGTAAAGTCATTGCAAAAGGAGTTGCAAATCATGCTCAAAAGGTATACATGTTCTCACACTTCCTACCCTACTCAAACCCCTCTGCTCTTCTGATTCATGCTAATGAGGCAAGCAAGCTTTGACATGAAATATTTGGCCACCTAAATTACAAGTATCTTTCTGATCTTAGTGAAAAAGAGATGGTCATAGGGTTTCCCAAGATAAAATTTTCCAAAGGAGTCTGCCAAGGTTGTATCCTAGGAAAACACCCAGAGCATAAATTTGAGAGAGCTAGTCATGAGAGAACCTCTGCACCCCTCGAGCTAATCCACAGTGATGTTGCTGGCCCATTCCCTCATATGTCCATGAGTCAGGCCAAATATGCATTGACTTTCATAGATGAATTTTCCAGGTATTGCTGGGTTTACTTCCTGAAACACAAGTTTGAAGTTTTTGGCCTCTTCAAAGTCTTCAAGGCTTTGGTTGAAAACCAGTCTAGGAGGAAACTCAAGGTCCTCAGATCTGACAATGGTGGTGAGTATGTCAAGTCTAATTTTATTAATTATTGTGCAGATGCAGGTATTCAGATGCAGCATTCTATCCCTTACGCACCACATCAGAATGGTGTTGCTGAGAGGAAGAACTAATCACTGAAGGAGATGGCAACGTGCATGATGGAGGCCAAAACTTTGCCACCAAAGTACTGGGCTGAAGCTATCAACTGTGCAGCCTATATCCAGAATAGGGTGCCTCACAAACAACTTGATGGTATGACTCCTTTCGAAGCATGGAGTGGGCGCAAGCCAGATGTGACCCATTTCAGGATTTTTGGCTCAAGGGCTTGGGCTAGAATTCCAACAGAAAAGAGAAAGGATTTGCAGCCCCAAAGCCAAGAGTGTCTATTTGTTGGATACTCTGAAGATTCAAAAGGGTACAAATTGATAAATTTTATCACAAACAAATCCTTCATCAAAAGGTGTGTTCAGTTTCAAGAAGAACCCCTTGCAGCAGTGGAAGTTGGAGAAACCTCTTCACCACCTGAACCTCTGAAAGTAAGTGAAGAGTTTGTTGAACATGATGATTCTGATATGTCTGATAGTGATGAGTTTATTGCAGACCCTAACAGCCCTATAAGTCCAAAATAGTCATCCAAGACACTACATGCAGCAGGAGAGCTAGCTGGGGATCGCAATGACCCAAGGAGGACTAGATCTCAATTTGAGAGTGGTCTGTGCATGAAGGATCCTATGTTTGCTGAGAAATGCTATTTGATGGTGGAATCTGATCCTCAAACATATGAAGAATCAGAAGGATATCCAAGATGGAAAACAGCCATGAAGGAAGAGTTCAGCTCACTCCAGAAGAGCAACACATGGGAGCTAGTGGATCTTCCCCTAGGGAGGAAGTTAGTTCAGTGTAAGTGGGTCTACAAGACCAAATTTGCTGCTGATGGTTCACCTATAAAGTACAAGGCCATATTGGTAGCCAAGGGCTACTCACAGGTTCATGGCATAGATTACAATGAGACCTTTGCACCAGTGGCAAAGATGGACTCCATCAGGCTAGCCTTAGCCATTGCAGCCTCAAAGCAACGGGAGGTACATCACATGGATGCAAAGTGTGCCTTCCTGAATGGAGATCTCACTGAAGAGATATATATGCAGCAGCCTCAAGTATTTTCTACTAACCTTTCTCTTGTGTGCAGGTTGAGAAAGTCATTGTATGGGCTAAAGCAAGCCCCTAGGGCTTGGTATGCCAAGATTGATAGCTTCTTGCTATCACTGCGGTGAAAATCAGATCCAAATGTATATTTGAAGTTAATTAATGGTTCATTAATGATAATTGTGTTATATTTTGATGACCTCCTCATTACATGAAGCTCAAAGGATGAGATTGCTTCCTTGAAGAGTGCAATGAACCAAGCCTTCTCCATGACAGATTTGGGGCTCTTAAGCCAATTCTTAGGGCTTGAGATTGCACAAACCAAAGCTGGAATCAAGGTGCACCAGTCCAAATATGCCTTGGACTTGCTGAGCAAATTCAAAATGAAGGATTGCAAACCAAGCAAGACTCCTTTCCTTTCAGGAGTGAAGCTGGAAGAAGTTGATTCTTCACCTATGGTAAACAATACACTGTATAGGCAATTGATTGGATGTTTGTTGTATCTTACACATACTAGACCTGATATTTCTTATGCAGTAAGTGTGGCTTCTAGATACATGGATCAGCCTCATGAGATCCATTGGAAAGCAGCCAAAAGGATCCTTAACTTTGTTCAGGGAACAAGGACACATGGGATCTTCTATAAAGCAAAATCTGATCTTGATTTGATTGGATTTACTGATAGTGATTGGGAAGGTGATAGCACAGACAGAAATTCCACATCAAGATATGTGTTCATGCTTGCAGAAGGGCCAATCAGCTGGTCAAGCAAGAAACAGAGTGCCATTGCACTCTCATCTACAGAAGCAGAGTAGAGAGGAGTTGTTAATGCAGCAACTCAATGTTTATGGTTGTAGGGTTTACTTGGAGAGTGTGGCTTTGAATCAGAGTACTCCACTACCATCTACTATGATAACTAGAGTACCATTCAAATCTAGAAAGATCCAGTTCAAAAGCAGAGAACCAAACACATTGAGATCCATATGCACTACATCAGAGAGCTTGTGCATGATGGCACCATTCACCTACTCTTCTGTTCATCTTTAGAACAAGTAGCTGATATCTTCACCAAAGCATTTTGTGAGAAGACCTTCAGCAATCTCAAATCACTACTGGGGATTGATGATCATGCTGTGAAGCATGAGTGAAGACAATATTTCCAAATTTTGTTTTACAGTCCATGTTTAAGGGAGGATTTTCCCATGTGGTTTTTTGCCTCTTTCCTTGTTTAAATGGACATGCAGTATGTAAAGGGTGACTAAGCCTTGTTGCTAGGCCCTATAATTTTCTGATATATTACTCATAAGTCAGGCTTAAGGGGGTGTGTTAGAATGATCAACCCATAGTTACCTACCTTAGACATTAAATTAATCATTTTTGTCTTATTTGCCTAGTTTCATGTGTCCCACCTTATGCAAGTTGTCATTTGCCTATCCATAGTGGTCAAACTTTCCTATTTTGACTCATGTAGCACCTGGGAAACCTCAAGGAATCAATTTTGCTTTATTCCTGGTCTCCTAGGCGCCCTTCGGCTTTTTCTGCTTTATTGCCTGCTTTTTCAGTGCTTTAAGGCAATTGGGAAAGTTTGACTAGGTGAGGTGAACTAGTTTTTTGTCCTCCACATCCTCCACTCTTTTCTCCTTTGAAAAGCATGTATGAGTTGTCATTCCATCACTCTTTAGATTGCCTAAGTGATTTTTCCAATTTGTGAGCTCCATGACTGATTTGGAAACTACTTTATGCACCTATGGGGGAATTGCTTACTTTTAGTAAGCCTGCTTTTGACTAGATTCGAATTGCCTCCTCATGCATTCAAATCTCCTATGTAATTATTTAACGCAACAACCTATTATGTTACAGGGTTGGCTATTGTACACTGAGTTAATACAGTTTAGTGTTCAGCTCCATTTTCAATCTCTTTTGTGAGTTATTTTGCATGATCAATTGATAATTGTTGTGAGTAAAATTGTTCTATCATTGGGTTCAATTTCCACACCTTTCAGTGTGCTTGGCTTGTTCGACACCTTCAAGTCCTAATATTTTGACAATGGGGACGTTATGTGAATATTAAAATGTTGAGATAAAAAAGAATGAAAAGTGGAATTACATCAACCAAAAACTTCACCCTATAAGCGCAATGTGACGTGGGTGAACCATGAATCACTGTAGCCTTTATATAGACAAAATATCTCCTGATTTTCCCTCCAATACTAGAAATCGAGGGGTCAGATAAGGTACCACATGAAATTGACTAAAAATATAGGCAAATGCAACCATATTCCTAAATTTCAAGGAAAATGGAGGGAGAAATAACCCATGGGAGCCCCCATTACGCAATATTGGGGGATGAAGGAACGATTTCATTAGAATTTATCTAGAATTGGGGGCGAAAGATAGATTGGAGGGAGACTTTTCTAGGGTAAAAATAGTTTTTTTCATTTTCCTCATTAATATATGGGAGGATATTCATTTTGGATTTTGTTTTAATAAATATTGGGCAAATATATTTTAGATGAAAAAATGTTTCCATATAAGAAAATAGCCCACTAATTTTTGTAACCCCCTTAATATAGCCCCTAAAATTATCCACGATCGATTTTATTAGATCAAGAGCCATTGAATGACTATGTTTTTGGGTTACTTTATTTGTGAGAGTGATCATGCATATTTTATTAGGTTGGCCCTATCAACTTGATGTGATGGATATGCAATAATTCAACTACTTTCTCTTATCAAATTATTTTCATTGCATCATTATCATCCGATTCACATGGATCAAAGAAATGTCATTAGGACGATGTGTATCAGATTGGAACTATTGGGATCATTCTTACCAAATTTGTAAATATCATTGGATTAGACAAGTGCTATCAGATGAAGTCCATATGAATGGATCAAGATCACTTTAGTCCTTTCTCTTTTTTGAAAGTCACTTTTTACGACTTCAAATATGTGACTCTCCATATATGAAAACCTACAACGCAAATAAAATAATTAGATTACTGCAATCAATAAATAAAATATCAAATAATTAAATATATGATATATAAAAAAACTTGAAAATGACCAAAGTACATTCAAAATATGTCGAAATTTCATTCATCCAAAGTATTATAAGGCACAAAAAGGAGTTCAAATATAATTTATATTCTAAGCATACTAATAAATGTTTCAAATTTCCCCATGATAGGTGATCAAGATGATATATGAATCTAGGAAGTAATCATGCTTTGGAGCATCCAAGCTAAGATGAAGGATCACAGATGGATTATGTCCTTTTCGTCACCAGTTCACTTGCATTGCATTCCCTTTTGACACATAAGAATATAATGTGGAATCCATGGGAATGATGTTGTTGTAAAACCACCTGCAATTAGTTTTATCCTCTATACAAATCAATCAACTGCTTCTTTATAGTTAATATGTTAATGTTCTTAGATTGGTTCCAAATTTGAGCGATCTTATTGACAATATGACAATATCTTGCAGTGGTTTGGGAAAAATCCATCACTTGATCTAGGTTCATGGGAGCACCAGGATCTTCAATTTGTGTCCCTTATCTTTTCTTTTCCATCTTCCCTATATTAAGAAGGATATTTTATGGGGGTTTATCCTCTTGACCATGGAAATAGGGAATTATTTTTATGGGGGATATTGAAAGAGCCGAGGAAATGGAGGGCATAAGCTAACTCTAGCTCAGTGGGAGGCTTCTTACATTGAGAATGTGCATTACCAGGAAATTTCTCCAGATATCAAGGAATAGATTTTGATGGCCAAGGGTTGGATGAAGGAAGAGAAGGGGGTTACCAATCTAGAGTTGATTTCTAAGGATATGATTCGTTGGGTGGAAAACACCAGTAACACTCATACAAGAGATTCAAGGTACTATATGACACTAGCACTACATTGGGAAACTAAATCCTTGCTTGGAAAGACGATGTTGGAAACCAAAGAGGAGAGAAACAAGATATTGTTATGAAACAACATCGATCCATCTTAAAATTGGGTCTACCAAGCACCGAGAGGGATCCAATTAATTCAGGTGTAATTTTTTTATCATATTTTTTTACATTTTAGAAAACAATATACATGAGTTTTGGTGGATTTATGTTGGTTTTAATTTTATAATTTTATAATTCGACATGGAATTTTTAGTGAATTTTCATTTGGTTTTAAGTTTGTCATTTTATGAGTTGACATGGATTTATTTTTTAACTACTTTTTTTTGTAGTGTTACATTATGTACGTTGCAAGATATCTCCCATACTAGACTATAGACCACCTCACTACTCTCGGTTCAAAGAATGAGATGAAAAATAAGTTGGATTTTCTTACCAAGGAAATCAACAACAATGGCTATACTATAGAGGACAGGAATCTAACTCTATATGTGCCTTTGATTATTATCATTGATGATGATGAGGCTTGCTAATTTGGTCTACTATTTTAGTTTACTCTTTTTCTTTCCATGTTATGTTAATAAGTTTGTAACCAATATAGTTTTAATAAACTGTTATTTTAATTAGGTTTAGGTTTCCCTTGGGGATAACCGATTTTTCCTATTATATAAATTTTGGTTCTCTTAATACAAAATCTTCACTACAAATTGAATTCTATGAGCTCATCTTGAATATTGAATGCATAATATTTTAAGATATCGATTGATTATTTATCCAATTAACCCTTTAAATTTCTATTTTTTTATCTAGGAAGATGCTCAATTGATCTAATAAAATGATGGAACCGATGCCCTAACAAAGATGATGTTCTCTTATTAAAACTAAATTTATGGCACAAAAAAAATAGCTCTAATAGCCTAGGTGAGTTTACAAAGACTATTAAGTGGGGTAAAAACGAGTAGGATTTGACTGAAGAAATGAATCTCAAATAATCAATGAACCTCCCAGTGTAAATTTATTCATTGGTAGCTTCTCTTTTCCAATAATATCTTTCTCTAGTTTCATAGTTTTCCATTTTCCAATCATATACCTATGTATATGAATTTTGTCCTATTGAGATAGGTGTTCCTAATTGCAATTCTCCTTGATTGCTTGGGTCAACTAAATCTTGATTAGTCGGCATTACTTGATATAGTCTCCATACATACACTTCTTTGTCGCATGGTTCTGACCATGGTTTCCCTTCTTCAAGACACAAAGGAATGATTATTCTTTGACAGTCTCATTTTGGTTTGATTATACCCTTTTCCAGAGATATGGTGGATTTCATCTTTATTTTCCATGGTATTTTGACTAGGGATGGGTATGTTGTCGGTGCTTCAAGTACACTGATTATTTCAAATTATACTTGTGTCACAATGCCCATTATGTTTGTTTTTGTGTTTTTTAATACACCAATTGGATCAACAAGTATTTTGTCATCTAACTTCAAATAGTTCAATGATCTTATTAGAGTATGACTTCCAATATTAATCCACGTTTCTTTTTGAAAAATATTTACTTGAGATCCAAATTCGACTACCACTCTTGAAATATGGGTTCCATGAAAGTCTAGATCGACCTTAGGGTCAAAATATTATGTATCCATTTCCTTTTGAGATAGATGACACCAGTTTCTAATTGGTCAGTTTTATTCTTTGTATGTCTTTAAAATGTCCATTAATTTTAGCAGTCAACTACCATAGTGTTATTCTTTTAATAATATGGGAAATTAATCTACTACGACCTTTTCTTCTAGTTGATCTTCTTCATGTGTTAACTCATTTATTATGCTAACAAATTTCTTGTAGGTTTAATTCCTCTTTCTTTACATGGTTCTAGGAATGCCACCTTATTACTTTGTTTTTTTTGTGGTGTACCATTTTCAGGTCCACATCTCTTAACTACTTTTAGAGTCTTTTTATTTAGTACTTCATTTCTTAGAAAAGATTGGAGTAAATTTACATTTTTATTGCTCATAATTTTTTCAAGAATAATGGGGCATTATTCTAATGAGTGGTCACTGACCCTACATTTTGTACAAAATTTCAAGCGTATTATATCTCTTAATGGGAACTCAACTCTTATGTGGTATTGTTTAAACAATATGAAGCAGGAAGATAGAGGGAATCTTCCTTAACCACAATGTACACCACACTTTCCTCTATAGAATCCTTGGTCACCATAGACTCCTCTTTCTTTGTATGAATAGCCATCTCCTCTAATATCATCTGACTAGGTATATTACCTTCTAATAGTTCTGCTATTTTTTGCATTTAGATGGAATTTTTCTATACTAGGTGAAGAATCCTTGTAGATGGAACACCATTTGTTTTTTTTCTTCAGATCATATGCATAGTAATGTGTAGCATGATTTAATACATTTTCACAAACATCGGAGTAGAATTTTTTGTTTTTTATTTGGAAAACCTAGGACTTATCATTTGTTTCTTTGAACTTACATTCATCTTTTCTATGGCCTTCACTTTTGCATGTACTACACCATACATTGGTTCTTTGAACTGCTAATTCTTGAATCACTTGTTGCATAATTTCTAGTCATTCTTCTAGTCAATATTGATTAAGATGATCACCACATCATCATCGATTTCTATTTGTTGTGCTTTCTTAAGTGTATCTTCATAATATTGATGCCATGCATCTTTAAATGGTGTCTTATGTGTATTAAAGTAAAGGTTGTTCTGCATGAATATTATATTTATTTTCGTGAGTCATCAACAATGACTCATGGTCACATTACACTTTTAGGAAGCCTCTCCTCTAGGGTTTTTATTAGATTGGTAATCTTCTCATCAATAATTTGATCCATCATTTCCATATTTTGTGTTTTCCAATTGAACATGTGTCATTGAAGTATTACTCAATTCGTTGAATTTTCTATCCAAATTAGATGGGTGGTTATATATTTTTTTCATTTTCTTTATGTGCCATAGTTGATCTCTTTGAAGGTTTAATTGGTGTATCATTTTTTTCACCACTTTTTTCCATGTGGGACAAAAATGATATTTACCTATAGTTATTCTATATTTTAACTTTATCACGCTTTTTGAGTCATGCCAAATTGATCTTCCAATCAATTTTTTTGTTAATTGTAAATTACATATATTTTGAAACCGTAATTTGGACACTCTCTTCCTAAATGACCTTCCACCCACAACTTCAAAATTTAGGCCCTTTTATACCTCACATTTTTTTTAGTACTCGAATATGTAATTTGTATAGTGCCAAATGTTTTACCGATTTCTAGATTTTCAAGAGAAAGCTATGGCAACTTTCCCATAATTTGTTGCTTTTGTCTCTTTATGGAGAGAGAATTTTTACAACATGCTATGTGTCCATTTTCTTAGATATGATTCTGAATTTTTTACATAGAATACTTTGCCCCATATAATATTCAATGCAACTAGTTTCACTCAAATTGGTGCTAGAAAGCCTTAGATGTTGTAGTTTTACATAGAACACATGTTTGAGAGTAGTTTCTTTACCAATATAAAACCCTAACTTTCCCATTTATCATCCATGAGATTATCCATATGGGAAACATGATAAAAAATCAATGAATAATAAGTATTTTTAATAGGGGAAAGCTTCGTTTACTATATATTCAATGCACATGTGATAAGATAAGACGACTATACAAATAAAATTCCCTTACTATAAATAGGAGATGAAGTGATGATTATGTAACCTACCATTAATATATCATAACCATAAATAATACACTAATAATGACTTATGTTTATGGATTAACATGCAATTCCATAGGTATTTCCTAAAAATTCAAATGGAAGCATTGGTTCCAAAGCACAACCAAGGAAGCATACCCCTTGTAAATTGAGGGTTACAAAGTAAGGATCATAATGAACATATGCTCCATGAAATAGACCCCCAAATATATATAGGATGTAGTGATATCCACATTACCCAAACAAAAAGAAAAGTTAAAATCGCCAAAATATTTCATAGAGGTGTCAAGATGATAACCTTAACTATGCCAAGGTTTATTACCATCTAAGTTATGCTAAACCATTTGATTCTATGTCTACCAATATTTGATTGTTCACCCATGACAATTTACAACATCCTATATGATTTGTTGAAGGGACCATGATGTATGATTATGTCTATGCAATAAAATTAGTTTAAGATTAATAAAACACATCCTAAGGATAATATATTATACCCTAATTTTGGCCTAGATTTAAGGCCTAGAGTGTCAAGTGAATTTTTCTTGTACACTATTCCCGAACATTTATCCATGTGAGTATCAGATAAAAACTAAGGGGCAACAAAATGGGGACATCCAAAGTAAATATAGAAGGAGGTCTACATGTTCCGTTAAAATTCCAATGGAGTAAAGAAATAAAGTAGCATCTAGGAATAAGTGTTGTATGCATATGGATAGGAAACAATCTCTTTAGAGGACCAAATTTTAAGACAAAGATATCTTTCCTAGAGATAATCCCACAGAGTGCATATCTTGTAAAGGAAGAAAATTACTTAAAAATTTATCAATATTTAAAGGATGCGCCGTAAATTCAACTTTGATGATAGTCTATATGATTTCTTGTTTATAATGGATCCTAAATTAGAGAATGATTAATTTTCACCTCTCATTAGATGCCCAATATGTGGAGGGTATACATGCTACTTATATATTGACTCCATATAGCATCGTGGGTTCAACGATGGTGTCAAAAGGGTGCAACTTCATAAGGATGTCCTAAATATCAAAGTAGAAACATTGGAACTCAAGAACAACCAAGGAAGCATGCCCCTTGCAAAGGCATGATTGGAAATAACGACTCATAGGGAACATAGGCATCATGAACTAGAACCCCAAGTATATGTAGGAGATAGTGATTCCTACTTTCCACCCATAATAATATAAGTTAAAATCACCCAAATATTTTTTTAGAGGTGCTCAAGATGAAAAAATTAGTTATTCTAAGGTTTAATAACATGTTAATTATTCTAATATTGACTACCCTTATATATCAAACCATTGTTCTATCTTTAATAATGTTTAATGGTTCACCCAATACAATTGGAATAACCTCCTTTATGCTTTGTTCAAGTACCAATGATGCATCATTATGTTTATACAGTAAAACTAGTTTGATATTAATAGGACATGGCATAAAGATAATATATTATACCTCACTTACGGCCTATATCAAAGGCCTATAATGTCATAGGAATTTTTCATGCAAAGTATTCCCTAGAATTCATGCTTGTGAGTAGTGGATACAAACTAGGGGACAAAGTTTGGGGCATCCAAAGTAAATCTAAAAGGAGGGAGTCATTCTATATAAATGAAAATGGAATAAACAATGAGTAGGGCATTGTATGGATTTGGATAGGGAAACAATCTTCTTGGAGGATCAAAATGGAAGATATCGATATCTATTCTTCATAAAAGTAGCCCCCTATAGTGAATATCTTGTAAACAAAGAAAGTGGCGCTAAAATTGTTCTCAATATTTAAAGGATGGGCTCGAAACTCAACTTGCATGATGTGTTTGGGATTACCTATTTATAATGGACACTACATTAGAGCATGAAAATTCTCTTAACACATGCCCAATATGTGAAGGATACACAAGTTACATAGATCTTGGTTCCATATAGCATTGTGGATTCAATGATGGTTTCAAAAAAGTGAAAACGAGAAAATTGACACTCAAGCATAACCATGAAGTCATACCACTTGTAAGGATAATGTTGGAGAGGGAGAATCATAAGGAACATAGGCCCCATGAAATGTACCACCAACTATATTTAGGCTATAGTGTCGATCTCTACTTCGCCCCCACAAAAGAAAAGTTAAAAAAAATCGATATATTTGTTAGATGCATTCAAGATAATGACCTTAGTTATGATATGGTATACCACCATACTAGTAATTTTAATGTTGACTTCCCTTCTACATCAAACCAATTGATTCCATGTTTTGCGATGTTCAATGGTTCGATCCAAATAATTTACATATGATTGTTTATATTTGTTGAAGTTACCATGATGCATCATTATGTTTCTATAATAAAACTAGATTGATATTATAAAACACACAATAAGGATAATAATATGTACCCCACTTGAGGCCTAGATCAAAGGCATGGAGTGCCATAGGAATTTTTCTTTCACATTATTCACTAGCATACATATCTATGACTTGTGGGTAAAAAATAGGGGACACGAGTCTAGGGGCATCTAAACTAAATCCAAAGGGAGGGGCATATCTACATAAATGACAATGTACTAAATAATTGAATTGGACACTAGGAAGAAGTATTATATGCATCTATATAGGGAAACAACATCCCTAGAAGATGTAAATGCAAGTTATGGATTTCTATCCCTCCTAAAACTAGTCATCAAAACTGGAAATATTATAAAGGAGGAAAAAAATTATAAAAAACACACTCAATATTTAAAGGATAGTCCCTAAACTCAATTTTGATGATAATGCATAGTATTTCTTTGTTTATAAAGGATCCTACATTAGAGCATGATAGATTTCACCCTCTCAACACATGCTCAATATGTGGACGATTGACACACTACTTTGACTCTATATAGCACTATGGGTTCAAGGATGGTGCCAACAAGGTGAACCTTCACAAGTATTTCCTAAAAATGAAACTGGAAACATCAACACTCGAACACCACCAAGGAATCATACCCCTTGCAAAGCTAGGGTTGAAAAATGAGAATCATAATGAGCATGGGCCTCATGAATTGAACCCCAAGTATATGTCTCATGTTCCCTTCTTTTCATCATTCTTTCATATACTTTGGGGTAGAAACTTGGTAATAGAGGATTTAATCTCCCATAGGCCCCCTTTTCCTCCTCCCTTCTATTGGAATCATCGCCCATTTGGTGCTCTTTACATAACCATATTGAACCATTTTATTATTTTTCTAGCTTAATATTTACATAGCTTTTGAGTTAGCGTGATGAACCAACCACATGGTCCATATAGAAATATTTGCATTATACATGCCTAGGAATTCACTAGTTGGGCCTTGGCCTTGAGCTTTGCACTAGGAATCCATACTAACATATTTACATAATTTTGATTTAATGCATTATAAGTCAAAACCGATGGTATTACAATATGTTGGATGTAGTGATATCTAATTTTCCCCCATTAAAAAAATTTAAAATCCCCAAATATTTCTTAGAGATATTCAAGATGATGACAAAAATCTAGTGAGAGGAATCCAAAAGAAACATGTTTTTTGCGTTGAGAAGGTGTATTTCTATAGATCAGGTTGGGGGGGGGGGAGTTTCCGTCCATCCCATTAAAAAAAATGCATGTATCAGTGTGTTGTATCATAGTCATGAAATGACACATTGGATCCCAAGTGAAGGGAAGTATCTATATGTCCTATAAAAATAATAAATACAAAAATACAGAAACACAAAATAAAAAATAAGAATGCATGCATAAGTGTGTTGTAGGGGTGAGAGGGAAGTGTGTTGTAGTTTAGTGGTGAAATATTTGCATATTTGATCCCTCTCGGTGCTTTGTAGAACTAGAGTTAGATGAGTCTATACTGGTTTTAAACATGAATATGACCATCAAGACATGATGTAGGATCCAACCTTCATTTCCTAAAGTGTTCTCCATAATATATGCCTTTATCTCATCATTGTAAATCACAAACAATGTGGGAGAAACATATAGCCTTTTTTTACTGCAATGATGCTCCAAATATAGTGAGCAAACCCTTTTCGTGTAAAGAGGCATCCTACAATTGTTTCTAGTTAAAATCTCAAAATAATTACATTGAGAGACTTAAGGTGATAAGTGTCTTGCAACCTTTGGAACATGTATTCCCTCAAGACTAAGTAAAAATCCTTCTAAAACTATATAAAACAACCAAATTATTTGCAATACCACTAACTAACCTCTTCAATAACAGAACAAAGTGTGAAGATGTGATCCATCATCTAATAGTTGTTCTAAAACATTTCTTCACATACAATTTATTTTTTTCTCCACCTAAAATAATCCAATATCCATGTATCCAAAATCATGGAATAAACTTCAGCAAAGTTATTCCCAATCATGATTTTCCTATATTTGTTTAATCTTAACAACAGCCACTGAGGCAAGGTTAAGACAAGATGAGACAAAGATTGGTCTTGATGCAATAGAGAGATTAAATGGATTTCTATCAAAACATGGTGCCAAATTCAAACCTAAAGTTCCATGAATTCAATGGGTATTTTAACTCATACTTGTTTATACACCATGTTCAAGAATTCTAGAAATATTTTGATGACAAGAGAAATGGGAAAATTGAATATAAAATTGTAGCAAAAAATGATAAAACATCTACATGCCAAATGCCTTCCCCTCATTATGAGAAAAAACATTTGGACAATTTAAAACTTTGAGACAAAAACACATGTTTGTAAAAGAGAATAGTAAGCAATTTAAGTTTAACTACAAAAAAATTTACAAACATGCAAGAAGATGAAGAAAGGTTTGTAACAAGATATTATAATGGGGTACAAATTTAACTCCATGATGAATTAGATTTTCACAATTTCCATTCCTTTAGTAAAATCTATTGATTAGTAAATAGAAGCTTTAGTGGCATTGCATTTAGAGGAACATGAATCTTTTCAAAAAATATTAAACCATAATATCTTGAAGTAAGCAAGGAATTGAAAATTCTAGAGGACAAGGTGATTCCAGAGGTTAAAAAAAACAAAAGATGACAATGAAACACTAGCTTAAGAAAACCATTGAGATTTTATTTTTTGTATAGAAAATAAAAATGACTAGGATTGCTCAATAAACCCCAAAGCCAATAAATAAAGAAATGGTGACAAGAATATTATCAAGATACAATTGAACGGGAAACAAGGACACTACAAAATCTACCAATGTTCGATGGTTCACCCATACCGATTTACAACATCCTATTTGATTTGTTGAAGGGACCATGATGTATCATTATGTTTATGCAATAAAACTAGTTTAAGATTAATAAAACACATCCTAAGGATGATAGATCATACCCTAATTTTGGCCTAGATTTAAGGCCTAGAGTGTCATGTGAATTTTTCATGTACATTATTCCCCAACATATATCCATGTGAGTATCATTTACAAACTAAGGGACAACAAAATGGGGGCATACAAAGTAAATATAGAAGGAGGTCTACATGTTCTGTTAAAATTCCATTGGAGTAAAGAAATAAAGTAATGCCTAGGAATAAGTGTTGTATGCATATGGATAGGAAGCAATCTCTTTCGAGGATCAAAATTTAAGACAAATATATCTATATTCCTTCCTAGAAATAATCCCACAGAGTGCATATCTTGTAAAGGAAGAAAATGACTAAAAAAATTCTCAATATTTAAAGGATGAGTCCTAAATTCAACTTCAATGATAGTCTATATGATTTATTGTTTATAATGGATCCTACATTAGAGAATGATTAATTTTCACCTCTTAGCAGATGTCCAATATGTGGAGGGGTATACATGCTACTTCTATCTTGACTCCATATAGCATCGTGGGTTCAATGATGGTGTCAAAAGGGTGCGACTCCATAAGGATGTCCTAAATATAAAAGTATAAACATTGGAACTCAATATAAACCAAGGAAGCATGCCCCTTGCAAATTCATGATTGGAAATAAAGACTCATAGGGAACATAGGACCCATGAACTAGACCCCCAAGTATATGTAGGAGATAGTGATTCCTACTTTTCCCCCATAATAATATAAGTTAAAATCACCCAAACATTTTTTTAGAGATGAAAAACTTAGTTATTCTAAGGTTGAATACCATGTTAATTATTCTAATATTGACTACCCTTATATACTAAACTGTTGTTATGTGTTTAATAATGTTCAATGGTTCACCCAATACAATTGGAATAACCTCCTTTATGCTTTTTCCAAGTGCCAATGATGCATCATTATGTTTATACAATAAAAATAGTTTGACATTAATAGGACATGGCATAAAGATAATAGATTATACCCCACTTATGGCCTAGATTGAAGGCCTAGAATGTCATAGGATTTTTTCATGCAAATTATTCCCTAGAATTCATGCATGTGAGTAGCGGCTACAAACTAGGGGACAAAGGTAGGCACATCCAAAGTAAATCTAAAAGGAGGGAGTAATTATATCGAAATGCCAATGGACTAAATAATGAGTAGGTGTTGTATGGATTTGGATAGGGAAACAACCTTCTTGGAGGATCAAAATGGAAGATATCGAATCTATTATTCATAAAAGTATCCCCCTATAGTGAAGATCTTGTAAACGAAGAAAGTGACTCTAAAATTGTTCTCAATATTTAAAGGATGGGATCCAAACTCAACTTGCATGATGTGTTTGGGACTACCTATTTATAATGGATCCTACATTAGAGCATGAAAACACTCTCAACACATGCCCAATATGTGAATGATACACAAGTTACATAGATCTTGGCTCCATATAGCATTGTGGATTCAATGATGGTTTCAAAAAAGTGAAAATGGAAACATTGACACTCAAGCATAACAATGAAATCATACCACTTGTAGGGATAATGTTGGAGAGTGAGACTCTTAATGAACATAGGCCCCATGAACTGGACTGCCGACTATATGTAGGATGTAGTGTCGATCTCTACTTCACCCCCACAAAAAGAAAAGTTAAAAAAATTGATATATTTGTTAGGTGCGTTCAATATAATGACCTTAGTTATGATATGGTATACTACCATACTAGTTATTCTAATGTTGACTACCCTTCTAGATCAAACCATTTGATTCCATGTTTTGCGATGTTCAATGGTTCAACCCAAACAATTTACATACGATTGCTTATATTTTGTTGAAGTTACCATGATGCATCATTATGTTTTTGCAATGAAAATAGATTGATATTATAAACCACATAATAAAGATAATAAAACGTACCCCACTTGAGGCCTGGCTCAAAAGCATGGAGTGCCATAGGAATTTTTCTTTCACATTATTCACTAGCATACATATCTATGAGTAGTGGGTAAAAATAGGGGACACGAGTCCAGGTGCATCTAAAATAAATCCAAAGGGAGGGATGCATCTCACTAAATGACAATGTACTAAATAATTAAATTGGCCTCTAGGAATAAGTATTATATGCATCTATATAGGGAAACAAAATACCTAGAAGATGTAAATTCAAGTTATGGATTTCTATCCCTCCTAAAACTAGTCCTCAAAACTGAAAATATTATAAAGGAAGAAAAAATTTCTAAAAACACTTTCAATATTTAAAGGATGGTCCCTAAACTCAATGTTGATGATAGTGTATAGTATTTCTTTGTTTATAAAGGATTCTACATTAGAGCATGATAGATTTCACCATCTCAACACATGCCTAATATGTGGACGATTGTCACACTACTTAGATCTTGACTCTATATAGAACTGTGGGTTCAATGATGGTGCCAAAAAGGTGAACCTCCACAAGGATTTCATAAAAATGAAAATGGAAACATCAACACTTGAACAACACCAAGGAATCATACCCCTTGCGAAGCTAGGGTTGAAAAGCAAGAATCATAATAAGCATGGGCCCCATGAATTGAACCCCAAGTATATGTGTCATGTCCTCTTCATTTCATCATTCTCTCATATACTTTGGGGTTGAAACTTAGTAATATAGGATTTAATCTCTCGTAGGCCTCCTTTTCCTCTTCCCATCTATTGGAATCATAGCCCCTTTGGTGCTCTTTACATAACCATCTTGAACCATTTTATTATTTTTCTAGCTTAATATTTACATACCTTTTGAGTTAGCATGATGAACCACCCACATGGTCCATATAGAAATATTTGCATTACATGCCAATCCACTCACTAGTTGGGCCTTGGCCTTGAGCTCGGCGGACTAGGAATCCATGCTGGCATATTTACATTTTACATCATTTTGATTTAATGCATTCAAAGTCAAAATTGAGGGTATTACAATATGTTGGATGTAGTGATATCAAATTTACCCCCATAAAAAAAGAAGTTAAAATCCCCAAATATTTCTTAGAGCTATTCAAGATGATGACCAAATCTAGTGAGAGCATCCATCTACCTCTAAAATTCCACGAGGGAGGAATACAAAAGGAACATGTTTTTTGTGTCGACAAAGGCATTTCTATAGTTCATGCACGAGGGAGGAATCCAAAAGGAACATGTTTTTTGTGCCGAGAAAGTGCATTTCTATAGCTCATTTGTTGTAGCATAGTCATAGCTCATGTGTTGTAGCATAGTCATAGTCGTGAGATTACATAGTGGATCCCAAGTGAGGAGAAGTATCTATATGTCCTATAAAAATAATAAATACAAAAATACAGAAACACAAAAATAAAAAATATAAAAATATGACCATCAAGACATGATGTAGGATGCAACCTTCATTTCCTAAAGTGTTCTCCATAAGATATTACTTTAGCTCATCATTGTAAATCATAAACAAGGTGGGAGAAAAATATAGCCTTTTTTAACTACAATGATGCTCCAAATGAAGTGAGCAAACCATTTTCATGTGAAGAGGCATCCTACAATTGTTTCATAAAATCTGTAAACAACCACAATGAGAGACTTAAGGTGATAAGTGTCTTGCAACCTTTGGAAGATGTATGCCCTCAAGACTAAGTGAAAATCCTTCTAAAACTATATAAAACAACAAATTTCTTTGCAATACCACTAACTAACCTCCTCAATACATAATCTATTAGTTGTTCTAAAACATTTCTTCGCATACAATTTATTTTGTTCAAAAAATAATAAACCATAATATCTTGAAGTAGCCAAGGAATTGAAAATTCTAGAGGACAAGGTGATTCCAGAGGTAAAAAAAAACAGAAGATGACAATGAAACACTAGCTTAAGAAAACCACTAAGATTTTTTTTTATTTTATAGAAAATAAAAATGCCTAGGATTGCTCAATAAACTCCAAAGCCTATAAATAAAGCAATGGTGACAAGAATATTATCAAGCTACAATTGAATGGGAAACAAGGACACTGCAAAATCTTACTATGGAAGATTGATCATTTACAAAATACTTTGTAAACACTGACAAGATGTGCAAGGTAATTATTGATATAAATTCTATGAACAATATGGTAAGTACACAAATAACACAACATTACATCTCACATTTATTCCAAAATAATATCTTTCTAAGTTTTTTAAGGGAAGGGACAAAAACTACTTTCAACAACAATTTCAACACAATTAAAAGCACTTTTAGAGACTATTTGCTGATAGATGCAACTTTTTTTGTATAATGCCATACAATGCAGTCTAATTAATCAAGTAAGTTGGTAATCCAGTCACAAACAATTTCAACACAATTAAAAGCACTTCCAGATCAAACAAAAATGCGCAACGACTCTAGAAAATCTCTCAACATCCAAAGGAGGCATTCTTGAAATCTCCTTCCACCAAGACGACGATGAAGAGGAGTTAACCTCTACCTTATCCAACTCCCATATAATAACCTCTGAAAGCTGACCACTAAATCCAAATATGTATGCTGCCACTAGAACCCGTGACCCACAAGACAACATGTGAGGCACCATGGAAGGGCGGTTATCTATCTCAGGCAATGGCCTAAAGATGGAAGTCCTATCTCCAATGTTGAACCCACAACCACAACGGTCTGTAGCCCATCAATTCCCACCAAGCAGTAGAAATAATAGATTCATGACTTACTCATAATAATGGTTTGAGTGGACATGTGTGAGGGTTTACACATAGGACTAAGCCTTATTAGTAATAATCTCACTTGAGAAAATATAAAATCTATGGGATACTTACTTTCCAAACAAATATATGAGCAATAATGAGGTAATAGATTCATGACTTACTCTACCTAGATAAACTCCAAAATAATATCTCATATCTTTGATTACAAAATACCTTAAACACTTAAACAAAAAGAATGAAGGGATGAGCAATATTTGCTAAGGTTTTGCAAATGGGTTAGTGTTGCGGCAGCAACTATCATCCCAATTTTTTATTTTTATTTTTAGGGCCCCCTTACTCTTTTAGCTTTTAGAAGGATTTGAAAGTCTATCTTTATCTCACAAAGATTTTGTTTCATGACCTAAGTTTTTGCAAAAGAAGCATTTCTTTTCTTTTACTAGATGTATCAGATGCACTCTTGAAAGTTCATCCAACATATCGGAAGCATAGTGCTCTAGCCACCCGATTCTCTTTATCAAACGCTTCTGAACAAGCCTTCCGATACATCGGATGTACCCTGGTTTAAGTTATCGAAAAACACTTGTCGATGCTCCCGGATGATTAGTCCAAAGTTTTTCCAACACATCGGGTCTTCCTTGTCGTATTCTTTTCTGATCTCCACGAAGGTTTTGTTTTGGTTCTATCCTCTATTTTGGCTGGTTGTTTCTGAGTGTTCCAAGAGTTTAGTGATGCTTCTTGCTGCTGCTTCGAATGCATAGTCCGATGCATATCCGATGTCTTCCCGGAGGTGTTTTCGATGCCAGTTCGTTATTAGTGGTTTGTCTCACCGATTGGTTTTTTAAGGCATTTTACCGTCTCGACAGACTAGTTTAAACCGCTTGATCGACATTGAGCTCGCTCTTTTTATTCCACTCGAATCCTTCGCACCCGCTAGCAAGATCATCTCCGATGTGATTTTGGCGCTAATAGGGTTCCCACTCGAAGCTTGTATTTTACGCTCATCCTTGTGTAAGCCTATTTAAGTCCGTAGAAGGTTATTTCACGGTTATTGTTAGCCATTTGGAGAGTGCGGAGCTGTCAGTTGACAGAGCATTGTTAGCCAGCAGGAATCACGCTCTTTTCTAGGTCATATCAGCACCCCAGGTAGGATCTTACTCCTGGATTTATCCTGTTGATTGGCGGTGCATGTTCTAGCATTTTGGTTGGTTAGGTTTTCCCGGTTTTGTGGGTTTTTTTTTACTTTAAGGTCAAATTTTTTTTTTTTACAAACCTTTCATTCTTGAGTTAGTTGCGGCCCCATTCTTCTTGCCTACCCCAGCCGTTGTAGCCTAGCTCCCATCAAGGGTTTGTTCTGACAGTTGATGGTAGAGGGAGGGTAGTGGGAACACGAGCATTTCACCATCTGCACCACTCCTCCGTTGCATTAATCATAGTATGGTAGTACTGCGACCGTTGGCTGGTCAGAAGAGGCGTTTCTTGCAAAAGGTTGTGGGAGGGATTTATATTTAGGTTTAAAACCTTGTTTTTTCATGAAGTTTTATTCCCATGGAATCTCCGAGTTTCCCTGTTCTTGTCGACAATATTAATATCGATGTGCTCAGGAATGTGTTACTGTGGTGAGGGCCTTATGGTCAGTGTGTAGAACGTTTTCTTGTGACCCTAGTGCAGCCCGCCTTTGAAAGCTTAAGCCTATTGTTTATTTTTCACCGCGAGAGAGTGTGGCTTAGGGTGTAAACAAGGATTTGGTAAATATGTATTATGATGACTCGGTAAAGGAATTTATGGTTAAAATCAATTTTATGTTTAATGTAGAATTTATCAAAATGCAGTTATATGTTGAGAATAGACTGAATTTAACATGTTGTATGATCAACATAGGCTTGTCATCCATTTAGAAACATGCCTCGGAAACAGAAGAAGAAGGTGCAAGCTGTGGACGAAGAACCAGAGACAGAGATCATAACTCGAGTGGAAGTTTATATGAAGATACCAAAGTGTTCACGGGGATCGAACCTGAGTACAAGTGGGGGGAAATCTACCAAATTATCACCAATTGAAGTGTCCTAGATGCAGGATAGGAAGATTTACCCATCTATTCCAATATAGAGAGATCAACAATCATGAAAGTTGCCACACGTCCAGAAATTTTTCCATGTTCAGAAGTAATAGGTTGGATTCTTCCTAGGGCTGATGTAAAAAAAATGATTTTTTCTAATACTGAAGGGCAGGGTTATGCTGCTTATAGCCCAGCTTATGTAGCCTAGGCATATAAGCTACCCACGCCCCAGACTTATCTAACTGAAAAATGGTTAAAGGAACTTAATCTAGATGTTTTGGACAATGTTAAAAGAATTATGGTTCTTGGAAAGAATTTTCGTACAAGGCTGTACGGGGAGTATGAAACTGCGAACCTTAGCACTCCCTATAGATTGATAGCATTGATGTTGAACATAATATTTGGGAGAGCAAATGGAAATAATTTAAAACTGAGTTGGGTACCAGTAATCTTCTTTATGGCCACTCAAGGAACAATTTTCAACTGGGCCAATATAGTGTCTAACAGTTTTTCCTCATGCATAAGTGCAGCACTGGGAGGAGTCTCGCAAAAGAAATCAGAGTTCGATATGAGCTCGTTTCTGATCGATTGTATTTTGTGCACACAGTCGTTCCTAGCTTTGAAGTGCAAATGGGATAAGGCCAAGTCTCCTATCTATGCTGCATATCAGTTGTTGTGGGCACACAAATATTTTAATCACTATAAGAGTATTTGTGAGGACCTCATAATGCCATTATACAGGTTAATCTTCCTTGCTGAGTGTGATTGCATGTTGGAAGAAACCTTGAATATTGTATAGGATAATGGGCATTATTATCTGATAGAGGAAGGTCTGTATCTGAGTATGTTTGGCGGATCGAGGGCCCCTTCTCTATTTCCCAAATACACTACGAACTATATTATTCACAAGGAAATAGTTAGGCAACTTTACATTGATGGGGTTGGTAATTTCTTGTTTGAACAAAAGAAGGCTGTATACCCCTAAGTTCCATTTTACATAGGAAGTTATAGGTTCTCCAAGGTGAAGAGTGCACCAGAGTTTGTAAAGGAATTAGAGTACTTCCATTTTGGAGAGATAAGTTTCCATAGGAATGATTCTAAGGATAAAGTTGCTTCGACAAAAGGAGCAGGAGGAACAAGATCAGGAAGATTTGGAGAAAACTCAGTCTGATGATGATTTGATAAGATCCTCTGTCTCGTCTAGAAGCACAGTAGAAGGAAATCTATATCCGACATTAGGGATTGAACTAATCCCTTTTATCCCATCCCAAGAGCAGGAGGTGGCCGATTTAAATACTATTTTTTATGACAAGCATAAGAAAAGAATTGTAACGAGAATTGAGAAGAAAGTAGAAGCTGAAATGGAGAGTATAGACCCATATCCTGCACAATTGGAGGAAAAGAATTTTGGAAACAAGAAGCCTTTGTTGTTAACTAAGCCTAAAGATGAGTGGTCACAGGAATTATATGGTGTGGTAAAAATGGTGCAAAAATTGTCAAATAGAGTAATTGATCTGGAAAAGGAGAAGGAGGCCCATAAGCAATACAAACCTTATTATAAAAAGAGATATGATAATGGTCCATCCAAACCTCCCTCTCATAGTCCCTTGGCTATGAACTTAACATAAGTGGGAATGGACAAGTTCTGTACATTCCATCAGTAGCCTCACTCTGAAAAAAATTGCTCACAGTGGATAAGTTCTATGACTTTAGTGATGAACCAATTACTAGATTCCAAGTTAACATAAATTGTGGATGAAAAAGAGAAAGGTCATGAATCAACAGAGACCCAAGAAGAAGACACTATGGTTTTATGGGATTGTGTATCCATGTTTAGTATAGAGGATGAATTTCTTATTGAGGAAGAAGAAATATTAGAAACAAATGTTACAACAAGGAGTCAGGGCCCATTGAAAGAGGATAACACAATAATGCCCAAAATAAAGAAGCTTCAGGAGAATGTGAAAAAGATAACAAATTATACTCAAACTGTTAATATACCAGAATTTGTCATCACATGTCAGAATCCAAAGACAATCAATATGCTTGTGAAGTCTGCAGAAAAAAAAGTTGAGAATGTCAAGAAAAATTCCATTGAGCATGAAATGAGATATGACATTGTAGAAGATATTAAAAATACTAAGGAAAACATCTCTTTGTTTGAAATGTGTAACCTACCCCAACAAAAAGAAAAGTTGTTGAAAGCACTTGAGACACCTCTAATGGAACCCTAGAATGATAACCAGGCTGAGGAAGATATTGGTGAAGCGAGTATAGGAGGAAAGTCTAAATATAGAACTCCGACATTCCTACTCACTTTTGAAATTTTTAATTTCAACATACATAGCTGTTTGGTGGAATCTAGAGCATTAGTGAATGCCATGTCACTTTCAGTTTGCAATAAAATAAATGGTCAATCCAAGCCAACTACAGGTCAAGTTGTCCAATTAGATAGGAATACAGTGAAAGTGGTAGGAGAAATGGAGTATGTCCTAATACGTTTATCAACAGATGAGAGAGTCTGCCAGTATATAGACATTGTGGTAGTAGATATCCCGGACGCCTATGGTTTGGTTTTGAGCCGGGATTGGTTGGAAAAATTGAATGGTTATTTTTCCTTAGATTGGTCACATTTATTGTTACCCTACAAAGGTTTCCAGAATGAGATAAAGGTGTTGAGGGAACCTCAGATGAAACACAACGTAACATAGTTGGAAGGGAAGAATGAACCCGTTAATTCTGTTTTGGGAAACTATTTTCTTGAGCTTGAACTGGGAAATTATAAATTTGAATAAGCCAGTGACACATCAGATACCCAACATGATCTCCTTCAGTTTTCTCAGGCTGATAATATTGATTGTAATATAGTAGATTTAGTCTCAGATGTAGATAGTAGTTCTAATTCAGTAGGGATAGAGAATAAATTTTGGATTCTTTATTTTGACGGTTCTAAAACCCTGGAAGGATCAGGGGCCGGCTATGTCTTAAAGGACCCCCCCCCAAAAAAAAATTTCTTTCTTGTAGATTAGAATTTGAGTGCAGTAATAACACAGTCGATTACAAAGAATTATTCTAGGGACTAAAAAGGGCAATGGAATTTAAAGTAAAAAATCTAAAAGTGTATGGAGATTCTGAAATCATTGTTAAACAAGTCCGAAACACAATTCATTGCATATCACCACATCTAAAGGCTTATCAAAATGAAGTATGGGATTTACTAACAAACTTTGATGCATTCAATATTACTTCAATTCCTAGGTTAAAGAATGCAGCATCTGACTTGTTAGTACTTTAGCTGCAAGGATGGTACCCACGAATAACATATTTTCAATTGAACTACTTTTTAGGACTTCTGTTCCAGACAATATCACCAATCTGAGGGTGTTTGATGATGATCAACAAATCTTGGAATGTCTAATGAATGATGAAACCTTCAAAGGAGCCATAATAGATGATGAAGAACATGAAGCAAGCCTCCAGAATGGGAATTTCATTCCTAAAGGATTCCGAACATTGGAACATATGTTTTATCTAGACAACAAGTTTAGAAGACCAACAAATGTCAAGACACATAGTTCATCTTTGCAATTCGAGCTGATAAATATAGGGTCAAAGGATGATCCCAAATATGTGAACCTGGGGAAGTGTTGTTCACTTGGGGAAAGGAGCAAATTCATCAGATTGTTCAGACAATACAAAGACATCTTTTCTTGGACATATGAAGACCTCAAAACTTATGACACCAAAATTATACAACATGTAATTCCAATCAAACTTGGTGTCAAACCTTTCCAGCAGCCTCTAAGGAAGATGCAACCCAAACTAGAACCTCTAATTCAAAGTGAGGTGAATAAGATTCTTGATGCTAAGATGATATTCAAGGCTAGACATTCAGAATGGGTTTCGAATTTGGGGCTAGTACGAAAGAAGTCTGGAGAGATCAGACTCTGTGTTGATTTCAGAAATTTAAATTGTGCATCTGATAAATTCAATTACCCTGTCCCACCCATGGAACAAATATTACAAATGGTCTTAGGCTCTAAGTTGTTTTCTCTGCTAGATGGATTCTCAGGCTATAAATAAGTGTTAGTAGCAGAAGAAGACAGATTGAAGACCACTTTCAGAACCAAGTGGGGTACTTTTGCCTATAGGAGAATGCCCTTTGGACTCATTAACACTGGAGCAACTTTCCAAAGGGCTGTGGATATAGCTTTCTGCAGTCTAATTGGCCATAGTGTAGTGGTTTATTTAGATGATGTTATGATATTTTCCAAGAAAAGAGAAGAACATGCGTTTCATTTAAAACATATTTTTGAACGTTGTAGAAAGTATGGCATTTATTTAAACCCAAAGAAATGTGTGTTTGCTGTTACAAAAGGAAAGCTATTGGGTCACGTAATCTTGAAGAAAGGGATCTCAATAGACCCAGATAGGATTAAAGCAATAGAACATATCCCTTTACCCCATAATAAAAAGGGGATGCAGTCTTGTATGGGGACAATAAATTTTGTGCGAAGGTTTGTGCCAGACTTTGCTCAAATAGTCAAACCTTTTCAACAAATGGTCAAGCAAAGTGTTCAATTCAAGTGAAGGGATTGAGAGAAGGGTGCATTTAACAAGATCAAAACATGAATAGCCCATGCACCATCCATTAAAATTCCCAACTTTGAAAAAGACTTAATCTTGTACACTTTTGATTTAGATGATTCATTAGCAGTAGTGCTTAGGAAGAAAGAAGAAGGGGGAGATGAGTACCCTATATCGTTTATGAGAACTGGTCTACAAGGGGATGAATTGAATTATCTCATAGTAGATAAGCATGGTTATACATTTTTTAAGGTGGTAAAGCAATTCAGGTTATATATACTGAAGAACCGTACAAAAGTGATAGTTCTGCACCCGACAGTCTGATCTCTTTTCGTACAAAAAGTGTTAGGAGAAAGAAGAGGTAACTGGGTAACAGCCTTACAAGAGTAAGACTTAGAATTCAGACTAGAAACCATAGTCAAAGGGAAAGGTCTTTGTAAATTGATGATTGAGAGTCAGGAAAATGAAGACAACAATTGGGAGAATGAAGCTGAATTACACATGGTGGATGTATGTCCTTTATTTACAGCTCCAAAATCCTGGTACAAAGACCTAGTTCATTATCTTCAAGAAGGATACTTGCGTGAACACTAGAATCCCAAGCAAAGGAGAGTGTTATGCTTAAAGTCAGCCTCTTATCATATTATTGATGGAGTTCTATTTAGAAAAAACTATGATGGAGTGTTTCTTAGATGCTTGGAATGCGATGATGCAGCTAAGGTTGTTATAGAGCTACATGATGGACCTGTTGGAGGCAATTTCTCAGGAGATACTACAAGGCATAAGATTTTGAGAGCTGGGTATTACTGGCCAACTTTGTTCAAGGATGCTCATGCTCATGTTAGGAGATGTGATACTTGTGAAAGGAGTGGTGGAAGACAAGCAAAGGAAGCAGGACCATTAAAACCAATTATTATTTCCGAACCATTTGAGAAGTGGGGGATTGATATTATCAAAGAGATCAATCCAAATTATTTATTGCAGCACAAGTACATCCTGATAGCAACATACTACTTCACCAGATGGGTTGAATCCCTTCCATTGCGAAAAGTGAATGAGGATGTAGTTATGGACTTCTTGCAAGACCATATTATGACTAGGTTTGGGGTTATAATTTCTCTGGTTTTTTATAATGCTTCCTATTTTTCATCTATTAGAATAACTGGATTTGCAAATGAGAAAGGTATTAAGTTACATTATTCTGCTAACTACTATCCACAAGGTAATGGTCTAGCAGAATCTACAAATAAAAATCTCATTAGGATTTTGAAGAAAATAGTCATAGAAAATCAAAGGAGTTGGCACCTAGCTTTTCCTAATGCACTCTGGGCTGATAGAGTCACACCCAAGAACTCCTTAGGTGTGTCACCCTATACTCTAGTCTATGGGAAAGAAGCCATCTTGCCTCCAAATATTTTGTTTCCTTCCTCTCAACTAGCTCAAGCCTCTAGAGGAACTGAGAATGAGGTCTTGCAAATCCGAATTAATACCTTGCTAAAGTTGGAAGAGTCTAGATCCAAGTTGAAAGAGAGGTTTAAGCACCAGCAAGAAATAGTGAAGAGATGGTTTGATAAACACAAAGCCAGAAAGAAGGAATTTGAAATAGGTGATTTGGTTCTTAAATGGGATCACCCGCATGATGAGAAGGGAAAACACACTAAATTTCAGCAATTATAGATAGGCCCTTTTTAGATTGCAGAGAAGTTAGGCCCCTCAACCTATAAATTACAAGATTTATAGGGGGTGGGAATAGAACTTGCCATTCAATGGTTTAGTTCTCAAACCGTATTTTTCTTAATGTTGTTTAGTTTCCTTTGTGCATAAATAATGTTTTTTTGATTTGTTTCAAGTCTTGTTTTCCTTAGATCAGTTTTGATTTATTTTGAATTTATTTTCTTAGATTCTGGTTTCTTGTAGTTTGTTTACTTTACTTAAAATTTTCAAGAAACTAGCACAACCTTTGGCTTTGAAGTTCATTAGAGTTCTGGATAAGTTGAAAGTCTTTTGACTTAAGGACTGTTTACTATTTGCACATATATCATGCTTAAAGATCCTTTAAGATTAGTAGATTATCTGAATATATTTTGAACACATTGAAGTCTTGTTCAATCCCTGTAAAATAACTAATGTTAGAAAAGTCCAGAATACTATTTTGAGGCTCCATTCACTTCATACTAAAGTATGTCCGAGGAAGCTAACAACACAAGACCCATGGAAAGGAAGCAGGGTGAACAGTTGTATGGTATTTAAATAATCCCATGCCACAAATGAAAGCCAAAAGGAAAAAAGAGATAAGTCTCCCAGAAAGAAAGCATACATCAAAATACATATTGAATAAAATCAGTTTGGATAAGATTTCTCAAAGGTTTTTCTCCATCCGTGAGCTGAAGGAAAAATATCTCTCACAAAAAAGTACAATATGGATGGAAGAACCTAAAACAAATTTCCAATGAAGAAAGCAATCTGGGAAGACTCAAAAGGACAAAAGTCTGAATAAAGCATCAAAAGAATGCAAAAGGAATGGGAATGAGGAACAAACGAATATATATGTTCACACCCTGTTACAATCCTATGGTGTCTAAGTTGGAGGCAGTTTAAAGGTAGAAGCAAAATGTACTTCAAATCTTGGCCTCAAAAGAGTTATTGAGACTTTGAAATCCTGGTTCCCCTACCCTATTAGACCATAATCAATGATAAAGTTTATAAATCTTGCATTCTAGAAAATCTGGGCATCTTAAAGAAATCTGGTAAATTTTGTTTAACAGGATACTTTTAAGCAGTCTTTGTTCAAAAGTCGGTTGTCTAGAGATCTGTGTTCACCAGTTAGTCGCCAATTGTTGTGGCTGCAACTATCATCCAAAATTTTTTTTAGGGCCCCCCTACTCTTTTAGCTTTTAGAAGGCTTTGAAAGTCTATCTTTATCTCACAAAGATTTTGTTTCATGACCTAATTTTTTGCGAAAGAAGCTTTTCTTTTCTTTTACCAAATGTATCGGATGCACTCTTGAAAGTGCATCCGATGTATTGGAAGCATAGTGCTCTAGCCACCTGATCCTCTTTGTCAAGCACTTCCGAAAAATCCGTCCGATACATCAGATGTACCCTGGTTTAAGTTATCGAAAAACACTTGTCGATGCTCCTGGATGCTTAGTCCAATGTTTTTCTGACACATTGGGTCTCCCTTGTCGTATTCTTTTCTGATTTTCGTGGAGGTTTTGTTTTGGTTCTATTCGTTGTTTCAGCGGGTTGTCTCTGAGTGTTCCAAGAGTCTAGTGATGATTCCTGCTGATGCTTCAGATGCATAGTCCAATGCATATCTGATGTCTTCTAGGAGGTGTTTCTGATGCTGGTTCGGTATTAGTGGTTTGTCTCATCGATTATTTTTTAAAGTAGTTTACCATCTTGGCAAACTAGTTTAAACCGCCTGATCGACATCAATATCGCTCATTTTATTCCACTCGAAGCCTTCGCATCCACTAGCAGAATCATCTTTGACGTGATTTTGGCGCTAATAGGGTTCCCACCCGAAGCTTGTATTTTATGCTCATCCTTGTGTAAGCCTATTTAAGTTCGTAGAAGGTTATTTCACAGTTATTGTTATCCATTTGGAGAGTGTGGAGCTTTCAATCGACAAAGCATTGTTATCCAACAGGGAGCACACTCTTTTCTAGGTCATATCAGCACCCCAGGTAGGATCTTACTCATGGATTTATCTTGTTGATTGGCGGTGCATGCTGTATCATTTTGGTTGGTTAGGTTTTCCCATTTTCGTGGGTTTTTTTTTAACTTTAAGGTTAGAAATTGTTTTTTTTACAAACATTTCATTCTTGAGTCAGTTGTGGCCCCATTATTCTTGCCTGCCCCAGCCATTGTAGCCTAGCTCCCATCATGGGTTTGTTCTGACAGTCGATGGTAGAGGGAGGGCAGTGGGAAGATGAGCATTTCGTCATCTGTACCACTCCCTTGTTGCATTAATCAGAGTATGGCAGTACTGTGGCCGTTGTTTAGTCGAAAGAGGCATTTATTGCAAAATGCCATGGGAGGGATTTATATTTAGGTTTAAAACCTTGGTTTTTCATGAAGTTTTCTTCCCATGGCATCTCTGAGTTGCCCTGTTCTCGTTGACAATATTAATATCGATGTGCTTAGGAACGTGTTACTGAGGTGAGGGCCTTAGGGTCTATGGGTAGAATGTTTTCCTGTGACTCTAGTGCAGCCTGCCTTTGAAAGCTTAAGCCTGCTGTTTATTTTTCACTACGAGAGAGTGTGGCTTACGGTGTAAACAAGGTTTTGGTCAATATGTATTATGATGACTTAGTAAAGGAATTTATGGTTAAAATCGGTTTTATGTTTAATGTAGAATTTATCAAAATGCGGTTATATGTTGAGAATATACTGAATTTAACATGCTGTTGTATGATCAACACAGGCTCGTCATCCATATAGCAACATGCATCGGAAACAGAAGAAGAAGGTGCAAGCTGCAAATGAAGAACCAAAGATAGAGATCATAACTCGAGTGGAAGTTATATATGAAGATACCAAAGCAGTCATGGGGATCGAACTTGAGTACAAGTGGAGGGGAATCTACCAAATGATAACCAATCAAATTGTCCCAGATGCAGGATTGGAATATTTACCCATATATCCCAATATAGAGAGATCAACAATCATGAAAGTTGCCACGCGTCCAGAAATTTTTCCATGTTCACAAGTAATAGGTTGGATTCTTCCTAGGGCTGATGTAACAAAAAATATTTTGTCTAATACTAAAGGATAGGGTTATGCTACTTACAGCCCAACTTATGTAGCCCAGGCATATAAGCTACCCACGCCCCAGACTTATCTAACTGAAAAATGGTTAAAGGACCTTAATATAGATGTTTTGGATAATGTCAAAAGATAGATGGTTCCTGGAAAGAATTTTCATAGAAGGCCGTATGGGGAGTATGAAACTGTGAACCTTCATACTCCCTATAGATTGATAGCATTGATGTTGAACATAATATTTGGGAGAGAAAATGGAAAGAATTTCAAACTGAGTTGGGTACCGGTAATCCTCTTTGTGGCCACTCAAGGCACAATTTTCAACTGGGCCAATATAGTGTCTAACAGTTTGTCCTCATGCATAAGTGCAACACTGGGAGGAGTCTCACAAAAGAAATCAGAGTTCTATATGAGCTCGTTTTTTATCGATTGTATTTTGTGCACCCAGCCGTTCCTAGCTTTGAAGTGCAAATGGGATAAGGCCAAGTTTCCTGTCTATGCTACATATCAGTTGTTGTGGGCACACAAATATTTTAATCACTATAAGAGTATTCGTGAGGACTTCATAATTCCATTATACAAGTTAATCTTCCTTGCTAAGTGTGATTGCA
Organism: Pseudotsuga menziesii; assembly: GCA_001517045.1. NCBI lineage: Eukaryota > Viridiplantae > Streptophyta > Pinopsida > Pinales > Pinaceae > Pseudotsuga > Pseudotsuga menziesii. The sequence goes on from LPNX010169780.1 coordinate 508,244, forward strand.
TGTCGGAATAAACCTTGAAGATTGTACAGGATAATGGGAATTATTATCTGACAGAGGAAGGTCTATATTTGAGGATGTTTGGCGGATCAAGGGCCCCTTATCCGTTGCCCAAATACGCTACAGATTATGTTATTCACAAGGAAATAGTAAGGAAACTTTACATTGATGGGGTTGGTAATTTCTTGTTTGAACAAAAGAAGGCTGTATACCCCCCAGTTCCATTTTACATAGGAAGTTATAGGTTATCCAAGGTGAAGAGTGCACCAGAGTTTGTAAAGGAATTAGAGTACTTCTATTTTGGAGAGATAAGTTTCCATAGGAATGATTATGAGGATAAAGTTGCTAATTATTGTGCTGCAGCAGGAGTACATTTTGAGTATGCAAACTACTGGGATAAGGATGAAGAAATTTCTGAAATGCATGCAATATGAAAACTTTGAGGAGAAGATTTAAGCAAAAGATAACTACAGTAGGTGGAAAGGAAAATTCTATTGAGCAACAAAAGAAGCAAGAGGAGGAAGCTGCTAAGAAAAGACAAGAGGAGGCACTCAGATTATCACGAGAAGTAGAACAGTGGTTGGTAGCAGAAGAAGAAGAAAAAAGAAGAGCCACAGAAGAAGCCGAGAAAAGGTTAGCAAAAGAATAAACTGCGAAAAAAAATCAAGAAGAAGAGACTCAGAAAAGGCAGAAAGAAGATGGGAGGTTAATACTAGAAGCAGCTGACAAAGAAAAAGAACATGCAGGAGAGCAGCTGAAGAGCTTCGACAAAAGGAGTAGGAGTAACAAGACCAGGCAGATCTGGAAAAAACTCAGTCTTATGATGATCTGATAAGATCCTCTGTCCCGTCTAGTAGCACAGCAGAAGGAAATCTAGATCCGAAATCAGGGATTGAACTAATCCCTTTTATCCCATCCCAAGAGGAGGAGATGGCCGATTTAAATACTATTTTTTATGACAAGCATAAGAAAAGAACTGTAATGAGAACTGAGAAGAAAGTGCAAGTCGAGGAAATGCAGGGAGTCATGGTGACTGTGAAGACAATTATTTATGGGACTGACAAAGATCCAATACTTATGGCAAGGGTAGGTGTAGCCTCAGCCCTTGCTAATGAAGAAAATGTTGATAAAATAATGACTGATTTGAACAATCTTAGAGGAAGATTGCTCAAATGAAGGAAACTCTTAAAAGGGAAAGAGATGAAGGTCAAAGTCTGAAGAGAAAGCATGAAGACATGCTCAGTATGATTGATGAGTCCAAAGAGGCATGCCAAACTTTATAGTTTGACAAGGATGCTCTAGTATTATCAATGAACATCATTGAAGGAGAGAAGAAAGACCTCGAGAAGCAAGTCGTGGAAGCCGTACCGAAAGGAGACACAATAGGAAAAAGAGTAGAGGAGTTGGAAGCTCAGAACCTTTTACTTAAAGAACAACTACAAGTGGTGGAGGAGAAATAGATGGACATCACTCCATTCAGGAATCTAGCCTCGATGTTACAAAAAGAGATAAATCAGGTTTTGATGAATCTTGTAGGGGAAATGTATAGGGTTAAACAAATTGAGGACATATTGAAAGAGCTAGAACTCAGCTCAAAAAAATTCCAGAGAAGATTACCAGATGTGGTAGAGCTTGTAAAAAATCAGTTAGCATGGATAGAAACCCATTCAACCTTTCCAGCTAACATTCCTCAGAAATCTGTAGGAAGTTTTAAGATGGAGGTAGCCATACTGAATTTCGGTTGTAGAACAACGGCCAGGTTAAACACCGCTATTGAAAAAACTATTGAAATGGGAGATAAATTTTACAAAGGCATACATCTAGTTCACAATCAGTGCATGATTCTAACAGAATCCCTGGATCAATTGTTCCCAGTCAGGGAAGAAAATTTGAAGAATTTGCAAGAGAGGCTGCAAAAGGGAGAGGAAATCATATCAAGGTTCAAAGTTGTTAGTGAAGAAGACATCAAGATTTGGATTATACAAGCATCAGGTCACAAAATCAAGTTAGAATAATATTTGAGTCAGAGTACCCCCAAGGAGAAGGAAATCAAATCTCAGTTGTTAAAGCATGAGGTGGCAGTTCATGTATTGGAACCTGCAGAGTACCAGGTCATCAGTGAACATGCACAATCTTGGGGCATTTTGTCAAGACACCAACTGGGCCCACTTAGTTTTATCTTATTCACAACTAATGATTATTTAATATTTTTGTATTTATTCCTTTCTAAGTGCATGCACTAAAGGACAAAATTTTGTAAAGGAAGAGTCGAGGAAGCCCAAAAGGTTGGAGGGCAGCTCAGGAGTCATTTTGTTTTGTATAAGTAGAGGTGAAGTAGATGTTAGAAAGGAATTTTCCATTCTATCTTTTTGTGAAGTTATTGTAAGAAGAACTACTTCCTTTTATAATAAAGAAGTCATATTTTTTGCTGGAGAAGGAGCTGTGAAGTCTCAAATGCATGCTGTAGATTGGTTGAATATCGAATTATTACTGTTTCAGCTTATTCTATGAACTGTGAGATCGTTCTGACTTATGAGTTACTTCCATGTTATGAATGATTTCCTGTTATTTTTATGATACTTCTGCAGTATATTGAGTAATGAATGTTTTAACTAACAATGAGCTATCTCTTTGTTTATCTTTCTACTTACATTCATGTATTCTGAATTATGAACAACTATCTGTAATATTCTTTATGCATGTTTTACAGTACATTACTCATCATTAAATATAATATTTCTCCCCAGAGATAGGTTAGATAGAATTAGTTAGCTTAGCATAACTGTTATTTGTTTGTGATTTAGAAGCGAAAGGGGTAATAAGATGAGAGGTAAGAACCTGCGCATCACATTGTGAACTCTTCATTATCTCTATAGATTGCACTTAAATTAGGCACTTGCATATCATATATAAAACAAAAACCAAAAAATACACTTAAACGATGGATTGGGCTGTAACCGGTAAAGCAAGCTAAAATCGTTACTTGACTTACGGTAGTCGGACCGTAAACTGGATGGATTCCCCATAACAAACAATAACGAGCTAATTGGGAACGTTTATTGGGGAGAATCCCTACTATTGTTACTTGGGATTTTCCAGGCCTCTTGGAATGGATATCCCGATTCATTTATCTAGTTTCAATGCCAATTCTTATGGGTGTCAACTAATGCAATGAGTGCTAAGTGGACTATTAAAAAACCATAAAAAATGAACAATTGTAACTACACTCATGGGTTATGGGCCATGGGTCATAGAATAATGACAAACCTTATGCATATAATCCCAAAAATAATATATAATGGGCATATTCATATATCTCAATTTTAAAAAAGAAACATGAAATATTAGGTTCTACATAGGATCCAATAGTAAACAGAAGGTGAAAATTCAAACATGGAATATTATCTACAAATTTAAGGAAAATTATCCATTATATAATGATCTCCAAATAGGGAGGTAGGTGCAAGAACAAGAGGGGGAGGGGGGTCACTCATGGCCTCTAAGAAAGAAAACATATTGAGTATTCCAAACATATGCCAAACATATTGAGTATGTTTGGGGCCTTGGTATCACCACAAATAATGAGTTGCAAACCTTTACATTTCTAAGGGGACTCTTTATATCCAAAAGCAATGGTGTTAGTAAAGTCATAATAAGTGGAGACTTTGTGGTTATTATACGAGCTCTTAATTATTAGACATTCTCATCTAGCCTCCCTCTTGCTAGATTATGTCAATGAATTATGGATATAACAATATAAGTTAATCCTATCTAATTTACAACACCCTTCTATTACTTTATTAGAAAGAAAATGATGTTATCTTAATCAATAAAGGCATTGTTAGTATAAAATGTGAGTGTGGGGAGGGAGGGAAGTGGGAAATTTAATACCATGTCTCCCCTTCCATAAATGTCATTAAGGTGATATCATTACATCTCAACATGTAATCAAAGTCAAGGATATAAATTAAACCCCATCACCTCTCCTTAAGACTATTTAATCCTCTCACGATGTTTTTAAAGTAAGTGTGGGTGACGAGTCTGGCCTCATGTGTGGGAATTTTTGGGAGTTTACTAGAATAAATATGGCAAGAGTGGAAGCCAAACATGTAGTCGGTAAGCTTGGGGTAGTTCTAAGATTCCATCCAAGTATGGGTAATCTTCATTAGACATTTATTTAAGGGAAAGGAAGCCTTACATGCTACACTTCAACTATCACAATTGATGTTGCATAATCTATAATTTGAAGGATATCTATAAAGGTATAGAGAGGAATGTTGAGGAGACCAAAAAAATAATGGCTTCCTTAACTAAGCAATGGAGTTAATGGAAGGATTAAATATAGAGCTATACATGAGAGAAGAACTGGGTTTTTTACTAGTGCATCATTGAAGTGAGTGATAACATAAAGTGGCAAGAATGAGGCACAAAAACTTACACTTTCATGATAGATCATCATGTAAACCTTCCTAATACCCAACAGATCTGATATTTATGCCAATAGATTTATCCCCCAAAATAGTATTTCCATATGTATTTAATTCTGATCTATGTATTAAATATACAATTGAGTATTAAATGCAAACACAACATAAATAAAAACATTAATCACACAAATTTAACATGGTTATTTTTGGTTGTGAACCTGTGGAAAATCCCTAAAGGGAAAAGTAGTAAAAACAGATGGAGTTTATATTCATCCTTCAATAAATCCAGAAAAAATTACAATATTAAATATATCAAACCTAATCAAGTCTACAGTAATAAACCTCAATCTGCAGTTCTGCAGCAAATCAACATCCTCTGCTACTTGACCCTCTCATAACCTTGTAAAACTATCATGTAGATTGTCTTCAACTACTAGAAATGAATAGAACAATGTCTTCTGGAATGAAAATCACCTTCAATTTGCACTAAAAAATTCTTGTGTGACACTCAATCACTAAGTTTATCTCATTGTAGAGATAATTTTCTTCTCAAGTAATATTTTCTTCTTATAGATCTCTAACATATGAATTAAGCGCTGATATTATATCCCTAGCCTTCCACATCAAAGGAAATGATCTAATCTTGAGTTATGTTGAGCTTATCCATAGCTCATCTAGACTCTTCTAGAAGAAAAGTAATTAAAGTGACTAATAGGTGACATATCCTAAGTTAGAACCAATTTAATTTGTCACATTTCTCTTAAGAAAAAATACATGAGTTGGAGAAACAATAATTCTAATGTCTTTTTCTTTCATTACACTTGTCTGAGCTACAATATTTCAACACTCCCTCTCAGCAAGAAACGCGTTCTCCACAATTCCCATCTTATCCATAAAGAAGATGAACTTTCCTTTCATCAAGGCCTTGGTGAGAATATATACCACCTACTCATCTATAGGTACATATTTTAACTAGACTGCACCTCTGTGAACATAATCTCGAATGAAGTGTTATCTAATGTTCATGTGCTTAGACCTATAACAAAATACTCGATACTCAAATATTTTTATGCCACTTTGATTATCACATTGTATGATGGTCAGCTCTAGCTCCTAACTGAACAATGCCACTCAAAACTTTTTTATCCATATGGGCTCACATGCTTTCATGCTCACTGCCATGTATTATGCTTCCACACAACTTAATGCAACAAACTTCTGCTTCCTATTGAACCAAGAGACAAACCCTGGTCCCAAGCTGAAATAAGACCTTGAACTTATTTTTATGTCCACGACATTGTTTTCCCAATTTGAATATGTATATTCTGTCAATTTCACTCCATCTCCCTGAGCATATCTCTAACCATAATCAATTGTGCCACAAAGGTACATCAATATATGTTTTGTTGTTGTCCAATGTGATCTCCTTGGTTCTACCATGAACTGATTGAGAGTATTTACATCAAAACAAATATCTATCCTGGTATTGACCAAATACATGAGATATCCTATCAAATTCTTGTATAGGGTGGGGTCCACAACATCCTACATGGAAACATATATATTCTTCCAATTTGTAATCATGGGTGTAGACATCAACTAATAAACTTGAAGAATATTGACTCTCTTCAAGATATCCACTGTGTAATTCCCTTTTCCAAGAAAAATATTGCCATCTTGCTGCCACACCTGAAATCCAAGAAGATAGTGAATTAAATCCAAATCCATATCGAACTTCGAAGAAATATCCCTTTTCAGTATGCAATAAGCCTTAGTGAACTTGTCAAAAATAGATCGTCCTCATATAACACGAGAATGAGAAACTCTCCTCCTATCATAATATATAATAGCTTAGAGTCATCATCACTCTTCATGAATCCTATTCCATGCAAATAACTATGAATCCACCCATACCACACTCTAGGTGCTTGCATGAACCCATGAAGTGTTCTCTTGATTCTGTAAACATGATACTCTCTTGAATATGCCTCAAGACCCTATATTTATATATATATATATACTTCCTCTTGAATGACCTTATTGAGTAAGGTTGTCTATATGCCCATCTGATGAATCTTCCATCCCATTTCTACTGCTAATGAGATCACAACCATGATGGAAGTATTTTGGCTATAGGGGAAAACGTTTTGTCATAGTCTACCCTGTATTTCTATGAGAAACCCTTAGCCATGATTGAGTTTGAATTTCTCAATGTTTCCATTTGCAACATGCTTGATATTATAGATCCAATGAGACCCAACCACTATCTTTCCCTCTAGTCTTGGAACCACCTCCCAAACATCATTCTTCATGATGGAGGAATACTCCTCCACCATGGCATCATGCCCAATGTATTGCTCTGATGCCTCCTAAAAACAGGAAGGATCCTTGTAATTGATATCACTCATCAATTGCATATATTTTAAGTATCACTATGGTGACTTGCTCTTTCTAACACACATCCTAGGATCACCCACGAATTCTTGAGCATATTGTAACGTCTAAGAAATATGTCAGCTCCTCTTCATCCCTGTAGTTGGAGGCACAATATATATGGGTGGAGAATCTTTCTCATCCTCTTCCTCCACTATCTGAATACTAGTCCTTGCACCTATAAATATACCTGTGACTCTTCCTCCTTTGCAAAAATCAACTCATAATCCCTTGCTATTGTTGGCATATCATACTACTTCATGAAAGCATTCTTTTCTTTGAATCTCACATCCCTTTTAACCACTATATTTTTCAATCCTAGAATATAGATTCGGTATGCCTTCGAAGTCTCATTGTAACCAATGAATATCTCCTTCTTAGCTATGGAATTGATCTTCATTCTCTTATCCAAGGGGTGTGACAATAGATTGGGAAACTAAAAATATTGAAGTGAGCAACTTCTGGCTTCTTTCTTGTAAATTCCTCTTCAGGAGTAAATCTCTCCAACACCTTGTGAGGACTCCAATTTTGTATGTATATTGCAGCACTGCAATCCTCTTCCGACAAGAGCTTAGGCAGTCCTGATCATATATGATAGCTCTAGTAGCACCAACAATAGCCTTGTTCTTTTGTTTTGCTACACCATTTTACTCAGGATTATAGGAAACTGTCGATTCCTTGTTGATCCCTACTCGTGCATATATCTCCTTAAAGGTTTCCCCTATGTACTCACCTCCATTTTCATACCTGAGAACCTTATCTTCATTCCTGTCACATTCTCCACAAGATCCTTAAGCTCTTGGAAGCATTAGAAGACCTCATCTCTAGCCCTCATGAAGTAGATCTAGGTTTTCTTGGAGAAATAATCTATGAATGCTACAAAATACTCATATCCTATCAAGGATGGTGAAGGCATAGGTCTGCATACATTTGAGTGCACTAAATAGAATAAGCCCTTTGATCTAATTTCACTGCTTGGAAAAAATTATTTGCATACTTTCCCAATGCACCCCCTTTACACACGTCATTGTGTTTAGTGCTCAACTCTAGAAGGCCACTCACTATCTCATTGAGAGAAGTAAGTTCCCCATGGTGTAAGTGAGCCATCCTTCTATGCCATAATTCTGCCATATCCTTATTTTTGCTAATCAATGCCTAAGGTGACTCAAGTTTCAATCTGTATAACTTCTGTGACTTTATCCCTATCACCTTGGCCTACTAAGAACCATTAGGATGAATTTACACCTTATTTCCCCTAAATAACATATCATACCACTCGTCTTGAAGCGCTACAATTCATATCAGGTTATTTGTCATCCCAGATACAAAAAAAACATATGCTAAATTAATTGTCTTTCTTGACTCCCTCTAAAAGGTAACTATCCCATGTCCCACTAGAGTACATTTGGACTTGTTCCCCATTTCAATATCGAATTTAATATCCTTCTCTTTGAAACTGGAGAATTATTCTCTAACTCCTACCATAAATGATGCATCGCTATCAATATACCACACCCTTATGGCATTCGTGCATGATCTAGAGAGGAAGCGACGAGTGAGAAATTCTCATCAAATTTGGAAGAAAACTCATCAATGTCTACTGAATCTATTGTTCGAGACTTCTTCTTATCCTTCTTTTTGTTAGGACATTGAATTGCATAATGGCCTGTTTTGTGAGAAGAAAAACATTTAATTTTTCTCATGTCACTCTTCTTCTCACCCTTGGAGGTATCCCCATTACCTTTTCCTTTCTTAGATATGGATTTTCCCTTTCCTACAAGAGAAGTGTTCTCTAACTCCCGTCATATGAAATGATGCACTGCTATCAATATACCACACCCCTATGGAATTTGTGCATGAGCTAGAGAGTAAAATGATTAGTGAGAAATTCTCATCAAATATGGAAGAAAAATCATCAATGTTTACTCAGTATTCTATTTGAGAAGTATTTGTATCATTCTTTTTCTTAGGACTTGCATAATGGCCTAATTGTGACAAGAAAAACATTTAATTTTTCTCATGTCATGCTTCTTCTCTCTTGGAGGTATGCCCATTCACTTTTCCTTTTTTAGATATGTCTTTTACCTTTCCTAAAAGGGAAAATTTTATTCTTCTTCACCCTTATGATGATTGTTGTTGCCACTAAGAGATGCTAGCTTGAGCTCCTCTTCCATGAAGTTGTCCCACAATTTATCCCAATCTTCATGTTTTCTTTGTCCACAATTCCTCTTGCAAAGACATCCCATGACTTGGAAACACCATTCAAGGATATCCTCACAAGTTCAATGCTATTCATTTTCTCTCCAATAGACTCTAAGTCACCCTTTACTTGTCTAAGTCTGTAAAGGTAGGAAAATACATTTCCCCCCTTCATCATTCTTGTATTTATGTTTTTTCCTTCAAAACCATTTTTCTGTCTAGATTTGAACTCTCGTGCACTTTAGTGATGGCTTCCCACATGTTCTTGGATGTATTCAATGCTGAAAGGTGAGGGACTATATGGTCCTATTGATGCTTGTAAAATCCCAGGTATTGATAGTAGGGATTCTCCCCAATAACTGTTCCCAATTAAATCGTTTATCGTTTGGTGTGGGGAATCCGTTTGGTTAGCGGCCCGACTACCATAGAATTAAATGACAGTTTAAATCTTATTTATCGGTTGTGGCTTGATCCATTGTTTATGTGTGTTTTTTATGTTTTATAAATGATATGAAAGTTCCTAGATTAAATGCAAGTGACCAGGGAACAAAGACCTCACAAAGTGATGCATAGGTTCTTACCTTCTGTCTTATCCCCTTTGTTCCTAAATCACCGAAATCAGAGAACAACTAATCTAATCTACTCTATCTAACCTATCCCGAGAGAGAAAGATTACTATTAATATGAGCAATGTATTGCATTTTTTGCATACAGAATTTTACAGATATCTAATAAATTAATAATACATAAATCAACCAAAAAATAACAAATAGATAGCTCAGTGAAGTAAAAGCATTCATTACTCATTTACTACATAAGATTCATAACATGAAAATGAAATCAATCATAACACAGAAATAGTTCGGCGGTTAGAATGATTTCACAAATTTGTATAGTAAGCTAAAACAAAAATAGTTCTTTATTCAACAACCTACACAACATGCATTTGAAACCCAAGCAACCCCTTCTCCAGAAAAACTTCAGTCCTCTTTATTATAACAAGAAATAGTTCTTCTTACAAAAAGCATTATCAAGAGAAAAATAACAAATAGATAGCTCAGTGAAGTAAAAGCATTCATTACTCATTTACTGCATAAGATTCATAACATGAAAATGAAATCAATCATAACACAAAAATAGTTCGGCGGTTAGAATGATTTCACAAATTTGTATAGTAAGCTAAAATGAAAATAGTTCTTTATTCAACAATCTACACAACATGTATTTGAAACCCAAGCAACCCCTTCTCTAGAAAAACTTCAGTCCTCTTTATTATAACAAGAAATAGTTCTTCTTACAAAAAGAATTATCATATGAGAGCTAGAAAATTCTCTCATCTATTCGACTCTACCTATACTTATACATTTGCAAAAGTGACTCTTTGTCTTCCCTGCCCATTGGGATTCCTTAGCTTTCGGTTACAAAATGTTTGTCTTCTAGTGTGCTAACTAGTAAAATAAAATAAATACACAATATTAGAATAACATCTCCATGTGTAGATAAGACAAAACTACTCAAGTGGGTCTAGTCAACTCATTAATGAATTGTTTCCATGCCACAACATCTGAAGCTATGGTCTTGAAATATCTTGGTTCTAAGAATCTGACCGTGACCTCGTGCTTGGACAGCTGAGATTTTATGTCAACCACCGTTGGTGGAGTCACTTGAAGTTGGTCTTCCAACAGGAAATTACTTACTGCAGCTTAAGTGACCAAACTCTTTATTAATTTTTCATTCAAGCCTTTAATTAGTTGTATACTAAGTTCATCTTCCCGCAACCTATCATGCATGTACTTCAAATTTTATTCATGATTGGGAAACTCCTACAACCTTTTTGTTGAAGATGTATAACATTTATTGTGAGTTGTAAGCACCTTCTTATAGAATTCCATGCATTTGTCTGTTGTATTCTCGACTGCATCTATCAATCTCTCAGTAACTTTACTACTGAAATTCATGAGATCATACTCAAGCTGAAACCTATCTAGATTCTTCATAGTGTGTTTTCCTGGGGCTCTTTATCTGTCTCCAACCAAGTCACTTGACCTTGTATAGTCTCTACAATTTCCTAAGTCCTTGCCTTGAATTCTATATCTATTACTGAGATCTCCTGCAGTTGAGCCTCTACTTGCCTGATTTTGAAAACCTCTTCTACTAGCGTAACCTGTACTTGATATATTTTACCTCTAAGTAGGAGAGAATGCTCTCTCAGAGGTGATATGTCCATCCTTCGTTCATTAGATTCCTTCAATAATACTTCCAAGGAACTATTTTAGGCTTCTAGTTTTACAATTCGAACCTTATACTGCTATGTTTGTTGGTTAGCTGTGTACTTATGTACTTCCATTTCTTCCATATTTCTTTCTAAATTCTTCTTTTCTCCATCAAGGGTTGTGATTGATAGTTTCGAAGCATCTCTTTCCTCTTCTAGAAACTGGTAGTCCTGCTGAAGCTTCTCAAAGTCTGAAAGAGTGACATCATATTTTAAGAATTCTTTTATATATACCATTATACCTTTATACTGATTAATGATTCCTCAAGCTTACTAATATTATGGGCATTCACCTGTGTAGTTGCAACACCCCATGAGGCCATCTGCACCGGGTCTTCTTATACATTCTTTACAACCATTCTCTTAGTCACTGTGGTGATTTTGGGATGAGTACCCATATTCAAAGTTTTCTCGGTCTTCCAAACAATTGATTTTCTCTTGGGATCAAAAAATACATCTTCTAATTTTGCAAGTTGATGTTGCTTTGACGGGGTAAATGGTACCAACCCCAATTCAACCATAGGGAGATGCCCTCCTGTAAGTATACTTCCTGAAGTGGAAGGGAGCTTCTCAGTATTGTCCTGAGTAGGATTTTGTTCATGATTCTCATTATCTAAATCTTCTTGATCCTTCTTCCTTTGTTTTTCTGTGACCAATCCATGGTTTTGTGCTTCTTGTTCTTGATTTCATGCTTCCTCGGCTATTGATATTTCTACCTCTGCAATATTCTCCTTAATGGCTTCTTCTTTCTTTCTCTGTTCTTCTTCCTTCTCTATTTCAACAGCTTCTTCCTCCTCCTTTTCTCATTGGGATTCTTCAGCTAACAATTTCCTTGCACCTTCTGCTAGTCTACATGCAGTTTCTTCTTTTGCTTTTCGTGCAACTTATTATTCCTATCCCTTCTATTCTGGATTACTACTGCTACTGCCTTTAACTCTAGATATTGTGGTCTTCCTCTTGAGCAACTTGTTCAAAGCTATCATGTAGCAAATATTCCAGTACATTTCTTCATCCTTATCCACATGATCAGCATATTCGAAATTCACCTTTAGGAGTGCTCGATGGGCTGCAACCTTACCTTGGGAATCATTCCCGTGAAAGATCTTTTCAGTGAAATGAAATATTTCTAGTTCCTTCACAAACTCAGGTGCACTCTTGACTTTAGAAAACTTATAGCTTCCCACATAGAAAGGTAGCGGTGGGAAAACAACCTTTTTCAGGTCGAACAAATGACTTCCAAATCCATCCAAGAAAAGCTGTCTCACAACTTCCTTATGCACTATATAATTGGTGGCGTATTTAGGAAGCAATGATGGTTATTTGGTACCCCCATACATCCTCAAGTATGTTCCCTCTTAAGAGAAGAAGTAATCTCCAAAATCCTTTATATATTCCAACGCACCTTCAGACATGCACTTACACTCCAAGAAAACTAGTTGGTATAGGGGCATCAAGAACTCTTCACATATTAGCTTGTAATGACTGTGGTATTTGTGAGCCCACAATATCTGATATGCCACATAAATAGGGGATTTTCCTCCTTTCCATTTGCAGTTGAGCTTCTCAAAAGGATGAAAACAAAGTATGCAGTCAACCAGAAAAGATCCCATATAAAACTCGGATTTTCATTGATGCAATCCTTCTTGGGATGCAATTATGCAGGAAACAAACTATTGGCTACTATGTCATCCCAATTGAAAACTCTCCCATTCATGGCAACATGGTATATAAGAGGAATCCATCCAAACTTATAAGACCTTCCTTCAGCTCTATCGAAAATCCTATTTAGCATTAATACTTGGCATCCTGTATGGGGTACGCAGATGGGCAGTTTCATATTCCCCAGATTGCTTATGCCAGAAAGTTTTTCCTTCGGCTACCATCATATTTTCTGTAGCCATGTAATTGATATTTAGGAGTTTTACCCAGTCAGTTTTCATGTTGACTTCTGAAGGTGGCAGGATGCATGATTTTTCTATGAATGTAGGTGTGAAGGATGCAAATCCTTTATCCTCCACATCGTACATGATCATCCCTGTCGCATTCGCTTTGGACAGAATCTATCTAATGACCTCAGGGAAAGGAAAAATCTCTTGCGTTTTGGACACCTTGGCTATTCCTTATTTCAATATTAGTATCATATAAGACTAGGTCCTCCAATCCCACCTCAGGAACCCTCTTCTCCTTGATCATGTGATATATCTGACCCCATTTAAATTCATGTTCAGCCCTGGTGATGGATTTGGTTTCTTCATATTTTATCTCTACCCATGGTGTGGGTGTGATTTCTGCATCTGACTCATAGTCTACAATCTTTCCCTTATTTTTTCCCTTCTTAGTCATGTTTTCTGGTACAAACTGCGACTGTAACAACACAGAAAAATATCTTTGCATTTATGCTATTTAACAAACTCATGCATTCAGATAAGAAAGATAAATGACTATGGAAGCAAACTTATTATCATGTTGGGAAACCTATTTTCTTTAAGTAACAAGCTTAACCAGTATGTTATTTTACCACATTCTCTTCTGTCATCGGAATAAGAAAATCACAACGTAGCTCAACAAGGTCAAAAATCTATTTAACAAAACCTTATAACACAGTCGGGTTTTGGCTAGGGAATCTCTGGCGGTTCTAAAACCTAGAAAACAACCTTAAAACTTGAACAACCCTTTCTCCATCACACACAAATACTTCTAAGAGGCTCACAGTCTAAAGGTAGCACACAGAGGCTAAAAGGCAGCGATGCCCTAGCTTCAACCACCAGGGTCAAAATCCCTTTGCAAGGAGATAGGTTCAAGTAACCAAAACCTAAAAGGCTTGCTTGATATGGAAAAACCATAACCTCTACCACTGCACAGGAAAAAGAATCAGATAATACCAAGGCCAGCGAAAAGCTTGGGCCACTTGGGATTCATCATTATATGCCAGGCCTATGGGTGAAACACATCAGAGTGAAAATGGCAAGGCTTCATGGGAGCAGGTAGGGTGACCACGGCTAGGTCAAGGACCTAAAAGGATACAACAAAGAAAAGATTCTAAGTCGACAAAGGACAGAGCGAGAGTCCTTTTAAAACCAAACTAACCCGACACCCAAATCTTGCATGGCGTATTGAAAAATGACAGGTTGCAATCTCTACCAACCTACCAACCAACAGAAAGTAAACAGAAAAATTCTATCTGGAAGGTTGGGCTTGACAACGGTCGTAGATACAACATCCAATGCACTATGTGAGCTCCAGATGGCGGTTCCACCAACTCATAATGAGTGCCCCAAAACAGGATAAAATCGCAACTTCCAGCTTTCATGCATTCACAGTCATAACAACTATGGTAATAACCCTTCTTCGGTCTGGTATATATATATATATATATAACAAAGGGTAAAACCAAATAAATGCAGTAGATGACACTTAACTCTGCACATGCGAAAAAAACAACGTTGGCTCAAACATCCCAACACTACCACTACTATCAACTCACTTCTCAAAAAAACATCCAACTTAAGTCACGGCTTCGGTAGACGGAAGTCATTGGAGGAAAAATTTAAAAAGCATCTACTCTGGTGGCTCAAAGATGACAATGCTTCTGATGTAGCGGGCTCAATAAAATGAAAGTGAGGATCAGGTGGGAAAGGAGAAAATTTTCGTCGTTGTGGCAGAAAATTGAACGATCATCTGATGTAACGGGTCATAAGAATAAAAAAAAGTTCTGAAAATCAACCTAAAAACCAATCCGTCGTTGCGGCACAAACCTTAGAAATATTTCAATGTATCGGATAAAAATGATTCGATCCGTGATTATGAAAAAACATCCATTGCAACAAATCCAAAAATAGAATCCACCCGTTGTTGTGGATAAAATCTTGTAAAAACCCCCGATGCATTAGATAAAAACAAACCAAACATAGTGCATAAAAACCATGCGCTATTGTGACTTCAAACTTAAAAACCGTCCACCATAGTGGGTCAAAAACTGAAACTCATCCGCCGCTGTGGATCAAACATGAAAACTCATCCACCATTGCGGCTCAAAAATACTTTCTGCCTTAGAGTAAAAAGACCACTTTTCGAATTTCTTCAGGGTGAAAACAAGTCATGAGTGATGGACTTCAAAGCTCAAAAAGGTTTAAGTAGCAAAAACCAAAAAATCAAAGGGGGTCCTAAAAAATGCAAAAAAAAGTTGGGGTAATAGTTGTAGCAACAACAATTGGCGACTGGATGGTGAACATAGATCTCTGGAAAAACTAACTTTTAAACCCAAAACTACTTTATGGTATTTTCTTAGACCAACTAAATATCTTCAGGATTTCTTTAAGATATCTAGACCCTTCTAGGAATGTAATATTTATAACTTAATCATTGATTATAGTCCACTAGGGTAGGGTAACCAGGTTTTCAAAGTCCCAATAACTCTTTTGAGGCCAAAATATGGGGTTCATTTACCTTTGCATTCGGTTTCTTATGGCTAAGACACTACAGGATCGTAACAGAGTGTGAATAGGCATATTCGTTTGTTCCTCATTCCCATGCCATTTGCATTCTTTTGATGCTTTTAGACTTTTTTCCTTTTGATTCTTCCCAGATTTCTCCTTTCATTTGCAACTTGATTTAGGTTCTTCCATCCATGGTGTCCTTTTGTGTGAGAGATAATTTATTTTCAGGTCAAGGATGGAGAAGAACCTCTGAGCGATCTCATTATCTTACTGATTTTGTTCAGTATATTTTTTGATACATGCTTTCTTTCTGGGAAGTTTTGACTCTTTTAATCCTTTTGGCTTTTATTTGTGGCATGGGATCATTTTAAATACCATACAACTTCCCATCCTAATTTCTTTATGTGGGTCCATTGCTGTTAGCTTCCTATGACTGATATTAACATGAAGTGGATGGAGGCCCAAAATAGTATTCTAGACTCCTCTTACCTTAGTTATTTACAGGGTTTAAAATAGGACTTCAATGTGTTCATAAAATAACTCCCCTTCAAATAGTCTATCAAATTAAAGAATCTTATCATGATACATTTTGATACAGGTAAATCTAATAAGCAGCTCTTTGGTCAAAATATTTGCGGCTTGTCTAGAAAATTCCAATGTCCCCCAAATGCCCAAAAGCTGCGCTGGCTTATTTTAAAACTAAAATAAAACAAATAAAAACAAACTGAAATAAATTAGATGCAAAGAAAGCAAATCAACATAAATAAAGCAAACATAACTACGAAAAATCGAAGCAAACACAAAAAGTTTATTTATGTACAAAAGACCTCAAAGATATTAAGTAAAGTAAGGTTTGAGAACCAAACCATTGACAGGTAGATTCTCTTCCAATGCCTATAAATCCTGTAACTTGCACCTCGAGGGGCCTAACTTCTCTGCAATATGAAATGGGCCTAACCACAGATGTTGAAACTTAGTGTGCTTGCCCTTTTCATCATGCGGGTGATCCCACTTCAGAACCAAATCTCCTACTTTAAAATATTTATTCTCATACTTGTGCTAGTGCTTAAACCTTTCCCTAGACTTAGATCTAGACTCTTCTAACTTCAGCAAAGTGTTGCTCGTGCTTGTAAAACCTCACTACTAGATCCTGTGGATGCTTGGGATAATTGAGAAGAGGGCAACAAAAAGTTAGGGGGTAAGATAGCTTCCTTCCCATAAAATAAGGTATAGGGTGACACACCTAAGGAGTTCTTGGGTGTGACTCTATCATCCCAAAGTGCATTAGGAAGAGCTATATGCCAACTTCTCTGGTTTTCTATGACAATTTTGTTTAAAATTATAATGATATTTTTATTAGTTGAGTTAGCTAATTCGTTACCTTGTGGATAAAAGTTAGCAGTATGATGTAATTTCATTCCTTTCTCATTAGCAAATGCATTAAGTTTAATTGACAAAAAGTAAGATGCATTATCAAAAACCAAAGAAATTGGAACCCCAAACCTGGTCGTAATATGGTCTTGTAAGAAATCTATGACTGCATCTTCGTTCACTTTTTGTAATGGGATCGCTTCCACCCATGTGGTAAAATAATTTGTAGCTCTGAAGATGTACTTGTGTTGCAATGAAGAGTTTGGATTGATTTCTCCAATAATATCAATTCCCCATTTCTCAAATGGTTTGACACAATAACTCATTGTAGTGGTCCAACTGCCTTTGCTTTTCTCCTGCCGTTCCTTTGGAACATGTCACACTTCCTTACGTAAGCGTGAGCGTCTTTAAACAAAGTTGGCCAATAGTATCTAGCCCTTAGAATCTTTTTGGTTGTAGTATCTCTTGAAAAATTACCTCCAGCAAGGCCATCATGCAACTCTTTAACGACCTTGGATGCATCTTCTTGTTCCAAACATCTAAGAAAAACTCTGTCACAATTCTTCCTGAAAAGCATTCCATAAATTATTTGATACGTTGTTGAATTCAAGCGTAATTCCCTTCTTTGTTTGGAATGGTTTGACTCCCACTTTAATTGGAATAACATGTTGTATAATGCATGTGTTATAAGTCTTAAGATATTCATACGTCCAAGCAAAGACATCCTAATGGATTTTCTTCTTTCCCTTGGTGAGCAACACTTTCCCAAGTTCACATATTTGGGTTCAAATTCTGACTCAAGATTCACCAGCTCAAATTTCATAGATGAACTGTGCGTTTTGACGTTGGCTGGCCTTCTAAACTTGCTATTCATATCAAACATTCCTTCCAAATTTCTAACCCCTTTGGGTATGAAATTCCCATTTTGGAGATTTGCTTGATGTTCCTCATCATCAATTACGAACTCTTTGAAATTATCATCATTAGTTAGGAACTCTAAGATCTGCAGATCATCATCAAATACTCTCAGATTAGTGATGTTGTCTGGTACAACAGTCCTAAAAATCAATTCAATTGAACATCTATTATTAGTAGGAACAAGCCTTGCAGTTGAAGTAGCTAACAAGTCAGCTGTTTCATTTTTCAACCTAGGAACTGAAATAATATTAAATGCATCAAAATTAGTTAGGAGGCCCCAAACTTCATTTTGATATCCTTTTAAATGTGGTGACAAACAATGAATTGTATTTCACACCTGTTTAACGATAATTTCATAATCACCATAAACCTTTAAATTTTTTACTTTTAATTCAATTGACTTCTTTAATCCCTAGACTAATGCTTCATACTTCGTTGTATTATTAGTGCATTCAAATTCTAATCTACAAGAAAGAAAATGCTTATTTTTTTCTGTATCAAGCAGGATACAACCGGTTCCTGGTCCTTCCTGAGTTTTTGAACCATCAAAGTATAATACCCAAAACCTGTCTGCTAATTCTACAGAACTAGTGCTACTTTCTACATCGGAGACTAAGTTAAGTATGTTACAGTCAATTTTATCAGCCTGCAAAAACTAAAGAAGCTTGGGCTGTGTATCTGATACATCATTGGATTCTTTCGCTTGATAATTTCCCGGTTCAAGCTCAATAAAATAATTACCCAAAGCCGAATGTGAAAAATTTACAGGTTCATTCTTCCCTTCTAGTTGTGTCACATTATACTTCATATGTGGTTCCCTCAATACTTTAATTTGATTCTAACAATTGTTATAAGGAAAACACAAATGTGACCAGTCAGTAGAAAAATACCCATTGAGCTTCACAGACCAGTCCCTGCTCAAAATTAGTCCATAATCTTAGGGTATGTCTACTTCCATAATGTCTATAAATTGGCACACTCTTTCATTTGTAGCTAATCATATCAATACATATTCATATCTCCCACAACCTTCACTATTGTTCTATCCAATTGTATTATTTTTCTTGCAGAAGGGGTGGGTTTCCCATTTATCCTTTTACAAAATGAAAGAGGAATAACATTTGTAGATGCTCCAGAGTCTACCTGACAGTTGTGCACATTATGATTAAAAATATCGAAAGAAAGTAAAAATGGTAATGTTCTGGATTTGGATTATCCCCATATACTTCTTCACTGATCTATTCCTCAGACTGAATATTATCTTGGGGTTTATTGGTTGGTGCATCAAAGGCTTCCAAGAGCTTCTTTCTTTGTTGGGGTAAGTTATGCATTTCGAACAAAGAAATATTTTCCTTAGTCTTTTTGATATCCTCTATTATATCATGCCCCATCTCACACTCTGTTGAACTTTTCTTGATACTTTCCACCTTGGCTTCTGCAACCTTCACAGTTTTATTGATTGTGGGGGCATTTTGCCTTGTTATGACTAAATCAAGTACATGTAGAGTTTGAGTATTATTTCTGACTTTCTTCATATTCTCCTGAATTTTCTTAATTTTGGGTAGTAATGTATTATCCTCAATCAGTGTACCCTTGCTTCTTGTTGTGACATTTACAGATGACAGTTATATTTCCTCAGTGGGTTATTCATTTTCTAACCCCAACATGGGAGCACAATCACACAAAACCATGGTGGTTTCCTCAGGTCCCTCCTCTGGTCCATGAGACTTTTCCTCTTTGACCATAGCTTCTGTTAATTTAGAATCTAGAAATTAATTTAAAACCAAAGTCATGGAGTTAATCCACTGTGGGAAATTCCTTTCGAAGTGAGGCTGTTGGTGAAACGTACAAAAATTTTCCACTCCAACTTTAGTTAAATTCATAATAGATGGACTCTGCGTAGGTGGTTGGGATGGACCACTTTCATCTCTTCTCTTATAATAAGGCTTGAATTGTTTCTTGGATTCCTTTTCTTTCTCCATGTTGATGATTTTGTTGGATAACTTCTGTACCATTTTGACCACACTTTCTAATTCATGGGAATGTTCATCTTTGGGCCTAGTCAACAACAAAGATTTCTTGCTACCAAAATATCTTATTTCTGGTTCTGTAGAGTGTTTGTTTATACTTTCAAGTTCAGCCTCTATTTTTACAGCTTCCTCATAAGTTTCCACTAAGGAAGGCTTTACTGATCTTTTAACAAACATTGCTATGTCGGGGCCAAGTGCTGAAGTGTAATATTCAATTAAATTCTCTTCAGCGAGATTTATGGCAGCACTGAAATTATTTAAATGAGCAACAAACCTCTGACTAAAGTCTTGCACTTTCTCTTTCTTTTCCCTCCTTAGAGAAATTAATTCTTTCATCAAGGAAGAAATAGTTCTTTGGATACCAAACTTGTTCTTAAACAATCTTTCAAAAGTATCCCAGTCTATGATTCAATTTGTCTGGAAGCCAAAATACCATGATGCTGCTGTATCCTTAAGAGTATGTGGAAATAGTCTGCATACTACATCTTCATGCTCCACCACTAAACCTTCTAAGGCCAAGAAAAAACTATGTAAGTGATCATCCACAAGAATGCCTTCTCCCTGATCAAAGCATGCAATGGAGGAGTCAGGTTGAGTGGAGTTCTAGCTCTCCAAGTTGGTTGCGATGGAGGGTTATTTGCATTAGGGTTTGGGGGTACATTTCCGGCCATGATTCACATAGGAGATCGAGGTGGAGAGTGAAAAGGAGATTGAAAAGGTGAATAATACGAGGATTCGGGTCCCAACTGATTAAGTGGTTGGTCAATTTCATGTAAGAATAATTTCACCAATTCTTCCAAATTTCCTACCAAGGCTGAATCCTCTATGCAAGTGGGTATTCTTTTAGAAGCTCCTCTTCTTGGTAATTCAAGGATTGTCTGCAATGCCCCAAGCTCTTTTTCATATGACCCTGTGTATCTTATGAAATGATCAACTACTTCAAAAGAAACTTGGTAAAGGTGTTCGACAGTTTCCTAGTTTACTCGTTCATCAGAAAAACTAGTTTCACGGTTGTCACTGGTGGAATAGTTTCGGAAAAATGGGTTTCCTTTTCCAGCCATGCACTGGCGACCCTCTTTCTAGCACCAAAACTATTGATGCATGGAAAATACCAGGTACCAACCATAGGGATTCTCCCCAATAATCATTCCCAATTAGATCGTTTATCATTTGGTGTGGGGAATTCGTCCGGTTAGCGGCCCAGCTACCGTAGAATTAAATGACGGTTTAAACCTATTTTACTGGTTGTGGCCCAGTTCATATTTTATGTTTTTTTATGTTTTACAAATGATATGCAAGTGCCTAGATTAAATACAAGTGACCAGGGAACAAATACCTCACAATGTGATGTGTAGGTTCTTACCTTCCGTCTTATCTCCTTTGTTCCTAAATCACTGAAAGCAAAGAACAAATAATCTAATATACTCTATCTAACCTATCCCCAGGGAACAAGATTACTATTAATATGAGCAATGTACTTCATTTTCTACACAAATAATTTTACATATAGCTAGTAAATTCAAAATACATAAATACAACTGAAAAATAACATAGAGATATCTTAGTGAAGTAAAAGAATTCATTACTCATTTATTGCATAAGATTCATAACATGAAAATGAAATCAATCATAACGCAGAAATATTTTAGTGGTTAGAATGATTTCACAAATTTGTACAGTAAGCTAAAACAGAAATAGTTCTTTATACAACAATCTACACAGCATGCATTTGAAACGCAGGAAGCCTCTTCTCCAGCAAAACTTTAGTCCTCTTTATTATAACAAGAAATAGTTCAGCTTACAAAAATCATTAGCATATGAGAGCTAGAAAAGTCTCTCATCTATTAGACTCTACCTATATTGATACATTTGCAAAATTGACTCTTGGTCTTCCTTGCCCATTGGGATTCCTCAACTTTCAGTTACAAAATGTTTGTCTTCTAGTGTGCTCACTAGTAAAATAAAATAAATGCAAAATATTACAATGACATATCCATGTGTAGATAAGACAAAACCACTCAAGTGGGTCCAGTCAACTTATTAATGGATTGTTTCCATGCCACAACATTCGAAGCTATGGTCTCGAATCTGTTGGTTCTAAGAATATGACCGTGACCTTGTGCTTGGACAACTGAGTTTTTATGTTAGCCACCCTTGGTGGAGTCACTCGAAGCTGGTCTTCCAACAGGAAATTACTTACTACATTTTGAGCCACCAAACTCTTTATCACTTTTTCATTCAAGCCTTTAATCAACTATATACTAAGTTCATCTTCCTGCAACCTATCATGCAGGTACTTCAAATGTTCTTCATGAGCGGGAAAATCTTGTAGCCTTTTTGTTGAAGATGTCTGGCATTTATTGTGAGTTGTAAGCACCTTCTTATAGAATTCCATGCATTTGTCTATTTTCTTCTCGATTGCATCTATCTATCTCTCAACAACTTTCCTACAGAAATTCATGAGATCATACTCAAGCTGCAAACTCTCTAGATTCTTCACAAGTGCATTTTCTGGGGACTCTTTATTTGTATCCAACCAAGTCAGCTGACCTTATATATTCTCTGCAATTTCCTAATTCCTTGCCTTGAATTCTATAGCTATTACTGAGATCTCCTGCAGTCGAGCCTCTACTTTCTTTGAAAACCTCTTCTGCTAGCTTTACATGTACTTGATATATTTTACCTCTAAGTAGGAGAGCATGCTCTCTCAGAGGTGCTATGTCCATCCTTTGTTCATTAGCTTCCTTCAATAATACTTCCAAAGAACTATTTTGGGCTTCTAGTTCTGCAATTCGAACTTTATACTGCTTTGTTTATAGGTTACCTGTAGACTTATGTACTTCCATTTCTTCCATCTTGCTTTCTAAATTCTTATTTTCTCCATCAAGGGTCATGTTTGATAGTTTCAAAGCATCTCTTTCCTCTTCTAGAATCTAGTAGTCCTGCTGAAGCTTCTCAAAATCTGAAAGAGTGGCATCATATTTTCCCTTTGATTCCTGGCCCACTTTCTCCTCCTTCCTTAAGACTTCTTTTATCTCTGCCATTCTACCTTTATACCGATCAATGATTTCCTTAAGATTAATAATATTATGGGTGTTCACCTATGCATTTGCAACACCCCATGAGGTCATCTACACCGGTTCTTCTTCTACATCCTTTACAACCGTTCTGTCAGTCAATGTGGTGATTTCGGGTTGAGTACCCATCTTCAAAGTTTTTGCGGTCCTCCAAACAATTGATTTTCTCTTGGGGTAAAAAAATACATCTTCTAATTTTGCAAGTTGATGTTTCTTTGACGGCGTAAATGGTACCAACCCCAATTCAACCATAGCGAGATGCACTCTTGTAAGTTATTGCAACTGCAACAATTTTCCCAAAATTCAAAAAATTTCTAGACCCTCCTTTTAATTCGTTTTTGCCCAGCTTTTTGGTTTTGTTTGATGTTTGCTCAAGAAATACTTTTATGCCAATGTTGTTTTATGGTTTGCATTGATTTTCTCCCTGCTGTCGGAAGTATTTGAGACTATGAGTCAAAAATACAGTTAAATGAGCGCCCGTCATTGCGGAGAAGAACAGGACATCCAGTCCGATCCAAGGGTTATTGGTCTCCGATGTGCTTAATTTGTTTTTCTTTATCGGCAGCTGTATTAAGATCCCGTCGAAACGTTTTGCCTCTACGGTTTCCACCGTTGCAGATGATGTTTTGTGAAGTCCCCCGACAGTTGTATTAACCTCTTTCGACTCCCGTCGTTTTGATTTGCAATTCCTTATTATTTTCAGCTTCCGCCATTGTGGCTCTCGAAAGCACTACCTTTCCTATGTGGTTTGATTTATGTTTTCTGCTTGGTCGATATTTTTCGCTTAAGTCATGTTTGTTTTTCCTTCGATGTTGATTGGTCTACGAAACTTAGTG
The DNA here is from genome assembly GCA_001517045.1 of Pseudotsuga menziesii. NCBI lineage: Eukaryota > Viridiplantae > Streptophyta > Pinopsida > Pinales > Pinaceae > Pseudotsuga > Pseudotsuga menziesii. The sequence goes on from LPNX010169780.1 coordinate 532,240, forward strand.
TCTTTTTGGTTTCCACCGTTGCGGCTCTTCAACCAACTATTGGTCCGAGGCCTTAGTCTAGTGAGCTTCGAGGCAAAGTTTTATTGTTTTCTCTTGTCGACGCCACTACGGACCTCATAGTCATTTCATCATTCGCCGTTGAGGAAATGCTGCTGACAGGATCGCCGATCCTGTAGTTGTTTTGCTGCCTGATGGTTTATTTTTTCCCGCCGATTATTTTTTGACCGGAGCGTATATATTGGGGTTGGGGTTTATTATTTTTTATTGTTGTTATTGCGAATTTCCCATGCTGTTGTTATCGTTTCGAGTAGACCATCGTACTCGCTATCGGTACCTCGTTCCTAGGTGGCTCCGCCATGGAGGTTTGTGGATTTTTCTCGACTAGTCGCACAGCACATTACCAGGTAGGCCTCATTTCCCATTTTACCTTTTCCATTTTGATGGTTGAGCTGAGTTTGTCGCCCTTAGTTAATTCCCCATCTGCGGTTAATGGATGCCTAGATTTCTGTTTTAGCACGTATATATAATCTATGTAGTTGGTATGGCTACCCAGTGGGGGGTTTTCGGTTTGCTTGATGATTAAATTTACGGCTATTATGAGTTTGCAGCCCGCACCCAATTGCTTGGGAAACCAGTGCAAACAGGCGTTATGTTGTCTACACCAGTTCCCCCTAGTCTGTGTATGGCCGTCTGGGGAGGGTAGTTCCCTGTTAGTTGTAGAAGGAGGGCGTTTCCTTGTTTATTTCAAAGATACCAAGGTTTTGGTTCCCCGGTATGGTCGCTCATGTTTCTTGTGGATCAGGGTCACGTTTTTGAAGTTACACCCCGCCTAGGATGAGATTGTTAATGTGGATGTTCTATCTTGTAGCACCCAAGGGGTGATTTGAGGTTTTTTTTTTTCCTTGATGGGGGGAGGGGATTTTTCTTCATTTAGAGAGGCCATGATATTTTGAGTTGATTTTGCAAATTTTAGTCATGAGCAGGTTTTAGATTTTTTGGTAGATTGTGTTTATGCAGAACACTTGGTTTTTTGAGTATTGTTTGTTTATTTTCATAGTTGCATTCATGTTTAGCCTAAACGAGGTAAAATGCTCATACAGTTTGTCTCCATTCTTTAAATATTATTTAGGAATGGCTCAACAGAACCTAAAGGATTTTGTGTATGACAGGGAAATCCTCCATAATTCGAGATGTCTAAACGACAGAAGAAGAAGGCTCCTATAGTAGAGGAGGTACCCAAGGTTGAAATTTCCACCAAGGTTGAATACATTTATGAAGACACCAGATGCATAGTGGGTGTGGAACCTGAATATAAATGGGGGGAAGTTTACAGATTAATAACGCACCGGGAGGTACCTGACACAGTCTTTGAGGAGGAAACCATATATGCAAATATAGAGAGATATGCTTTGATGAGGGTTGCTACTAGACTTGAGCTATTTCTGTGCTCAGAAGTGATTGGATGGATTCTACCTCGAGCAGATGTAACCACCATGATTTTAGCCAACATTGAAAAACAAGGTTATGCTGCTTACAGCCCTAGGTACGTATCACTAGCCTATCATTTACCGGAGGCCCAGGTATACCTCACTGAAGACTGGCTAAAGACAATTAATATGGATTTAGTCAACACTGAAAATAATGCTGGTACTTGGAAAGAGTTTTAGGACTAGGCCATTAGGGGAATATGATACTGCCACCCTAAGGACCCCTTACAGGTTCATTGCCTTGATGCTTAACAGGATTTTCGGGAGAGCCCACAGTAAGAGTTTTAAGTTGGGGTGGGTGCCTATTATCTTCTATGTTGCAACCCAAGGGATAGTGTTCAACTGGGTGAACATTGTATCAAACAGCCTCTCGGCCTGCATTGCTTCAGCATTAGGAGGGGTGTCCTAGAAAAAATCAGAGTTCTACATGAGCTCTATACAGATTGATTGCATACTATGCAACCAACCTTTCCCAAACCTGAGGTGTATCTGGGACTGAGACAGAACACCAGTCTACTTAGCTTACAAGCCACTGTGGGTACATAAATACCACATTCACTATAGAGAAGTGTGTGAGCACTTCATATATATGGTGGACCAGGCCCCAACCAGTAAAACCATTTGTTTTTTTTTACTTGACCTACGGTATCCAGATCGCAAATTGGATGGATTCCCTACACCAAACAGTCATGGGATAGTTGGGAACGTTGATAGGGGAGAATCCCTTGCTGTTGTTGCCTGTGAATTTCCAAGCCTCAACAGTTTCTGGTGCTAGAAGGAGGGACACTAGTGCATGGCTGGCCAGGGAAATACATTTCCTCAAAATGACTCCACCAGTGATAGTTTTGAAAGTAATTTATTTCCTGACCCAAATACTGAAGAGAATAGAGAACATTTGTTTGCTGTAGACAACCGAGTAGTAAATGATGTGAGAATACACACCCGGGCTTATGTAAAGAGTATTGGAGGATTACCCACTATCCTTGATTTACCCCGAAGAGAGTACAAGAAGAAAGATCGTCCCATCTTGGAAGATTCAGTGTTGGTTGGAGATTTGGAAGAGTTAGTAGAAGTAGCGTTACAGGAAGCTGTTCAGCCTTTGAATCAAGTAGGCCCAAACACACTTTACTGTTCTCCTGCACGTACTCCTATCCCTTCACCTCCTCACTCTCCACCCAGACTCATGGCAGGTGTAAATGCAAATCAGCCACTTAACCCACCAAATCCACCACCGGCTTGGAAAGCCAGATCACCCTTGAACTTAACACCTCCGTTGCATGACTTACCTCAATATTTTGAAAAAATGCTGCCTAAGTTTGATCCAAATGAGAAGGTTGTAGTAGATGGCCATTTACAAAGTTTTTATTTGGAAATAGAATGATTAAGGGCTGGGGAACATGAGGATGTAGTTTGTATACTTTTTCCACACACCCTTAAAGGAGCAACAGCATCATGGTACTTTGGTTTTCCTGCAAACTCTATCCCAGACTGGGATGCCATTGAAAGGATTTTCAGAAGTAAGTATGCAGCCCAAAATATGCATGCAGCACTAATGAAAGGTTTAGGCGCCTTAAAGAAGGAAAGGAAAGAAAAGGTACACAATTTCACTCAAAGATTTTCTGCTTACCTCAAGAACTTCTCTGTAATTGATAAGCCCTGTGATAAATTTCTGATTGAGTATTATGCCTCAACTCTAGGTCCTAACTTGGCTATGTTCACAAAATCCCAAGTTAAGCCTACATTAGCAGAGACTTATGAAGAAGCAGAAAGAGTAGAGGATAAAAAGGAAAGTATACAAGATTATCCCGAGCAATCTGGAGAAAAAAATTCCGGGAAAAGAGCCTTATTACTGTCTAAACCTAAAGAGGAGTATTCACATGATTTTGAGGGGATGGTAAAGATGATGCAAAAGCTTTCCAATAGAATAATAGATTTGGAGAAAGAAAAAGAAGCTCAGAAAGCATATAAGCCTTATTACAAAAAAAGAGAGGATAACAACCAATCCAAGATCCCTTCGCACGGTTCAGCATCGATGAATTTAACAGAGTTAGGGATGGATAATTTTTGTACTTTTCACCAACAATTGCATTCTAAAAATAATTGTCCTCAATGGTTAAATTCAATGACATTGGTGATGAATCAGCTTTTGGATTCAAAATTAACTGAGGACAGTGATGAAGAAGAAAAGGGTAGTAAGACCACAGAGAAATAAGAGAATGACACCATGTTTTTATGGGATTGTGTCTCACTTTTTGATACAGGAATGAGTACTCTAAAACCTGAGAATATACTAGAAATTCAAATGACAACAAAAGACCTAAATTTTCTAAATAAAGACAATTCAATAGTCTCAAATATTAAGAAGTTGCAAGAGAATGTCAGGAAACAACCAAAGAACAAGGTTGAGGACAAAGTACCGAAAATCACCATTATCAGCCAAGATCCGAAGCAAATCAACAAGCCTGTTAAGCCTATGGAAGACCAAGTAGGTGTTAACAAAGAAAATACTAAAAGGCCTGAGGAACCAAAGGAAGAGATACTCACTGAAAACCAACCTGTAGAGGAAGATGTCGAATCAATTGGGGAAGGGAAAACTAGGTTTAAAACCCCACCTTCCCTTTTGACTCTGGAAATTTTGAACCATAAGGTGCATAATTGTTTGGTAGATTCTGGATCATCAGTGAATGTTATGCCTCTCATAGTTTGCAAAAAAATTAATGGGAAGCCAAAACCTACTGCTTGGGAAGTTACTCAATTAGACAGAACTAGTGTCAAAGTAGTTGGGGAAATGGAGAATGTTCTCATTTGTTTATCTGCAAATGAAAAGATATGTCAATTTATTGATATTGTGGTGGTAGACATATCGGATAGGTATGGAATTATTATGAACCGAGACTGGTTCAAAAGGTTAAATGGGTATTTTGCTTCAGATTGGTCACATTTATGGCTGCCTCATAAAGGGGTCCCAAATCGGATCAAAATTTCAAGGCAGCCTTACATGAAACACACTATCACCAGGTTGGAAGAAGGAAATGAGTCAACAAATTCTATTTTGGGGAATTATCTAATGGAGCTTAAACTAAGACATCTGGCATCAGAAGAATCCAGCAATATGACTAACACTCAGCCTGATCTCCTTCAATGTTCATGGGCTAATGAGATTGGTTGTAAATTGGTAGACGTAGTTTCGGTTTCAAAAATAGCAGAATTAGATAATGGCTAGGTATTTCACTTCTGCAATCAATCCTAGCCCCTGAACTCATAAGTTGATAGATTTTTAGGGGTGGGCAGAGAACTAGTCAAGTAGTGGTTGGCTCTCAAATTTTACTTTGATTTTTGATTTGATGACCTTGTACATAAATAATTTGATGCAGTTTTCACTTTCATTTACTGCTGCTGTTTTTAGTTAGTTTGGTTTGTTTTTTAATAGAAGAGGCAAACTTTTGGGTTGCATGGAAAACATCAAGGTTCTCAATTAACTGAAATCTTTGGGATAAGACTGTGCGTTTTGTTTAAATGATAGAATTTCTTCTAGTAAGTAGTTTTCCTAAATGGCTATGCACTCATTGAAATCCTGCTTAACCACTGAAAATAACTCAGAATTAAAAGGTCTGGAATACTATTTCGAGGCTCCATCCACTTCACATCTAATATGTCCTAGGGGGTGATAGCAAAGGACCCGTGGAAAGGAAGCAAGGTAAACAGTCTATTATATATAAATGATCCCATGCCACGATTTTAAAAAGCCTAGAGGTTGTTAAGAGTCAAATTTCCTAAAAGAAGCAATACATATCAAAGCAAAGTAAATACCGATTTGCCAAAAGTTCTTCTCCATCCGTGAGATGAAAAGTAAATACATCTCTCACACAAAAGGACACTATGGATAGAAGAGCCTGAATAAAATTCAGAAAGAAAGGCATATGGAGGACTCCAAAGAACAAAAATTTCAAAAGGCACAAAAGTGCAATTGGCATGGAGAATCCCTTGACCTATGGTAGCCTTCCTTAAGACTTCTTTTATCTCTGCCATTCTACCTTTATACCGATCAATGATTTCCTTAAGATTACTAATATTATGGGTGTTCACCTATTAATTTGTAACACCCTATGAGGCCATCTGCATCAGTTCTTCTTCTACATCCTTTACAACCATTTTGCCGGTCATTGTGGTGATTTTGGGTTGAGTACCCATCTTCAAAGTTTTCGTGGTCCTCCAAACAATTGATTTTTTCTTGGGATAAAAAAATACATCTTCTAATTTTACGAGTTGATGTTTCTTTGATGGAGTAAATGGTACCAACCCCAATTCAACCATAGGGAGATGCCCTCTTGTAAGTATACTGCTTGAAGTGGAAGGGATATTCTCAGCATTGTCCTGAGTAGGATTTTTTTCCTAATTCTCATTATCTAGATCTTCTTGATCCTTCTTCCTTTGTTTTTCTGTGACCTCTTCTTGGTTTTGTGCTTCTTGTTCTTGATTTCGTGCTTCCTCATCTATTGATCTTTATACCTTTGCAATCTTCTCCTTGATGGCTTCTTCTTTCTTTCTCTGTTCTTCTTCCTTCTCTTTTTTGGTAGCTTCTTCCTTCTCCTTTTCACATTGGGCTTCTTCAGCTAACAATTTATTTGCACCTTTTGCTAGTCTATGTGCAGTTTATTCTTTTTCTTTCCGTGCAGCTTCTTCTTCCTGTCCGTTCGGTTCCATATTACTGCTTCTGCTTCCTTTAACTCCAGATATTGTGGTCTTCCTTTTGAGCCACTTGTTCAATGCGGTCATGCTGCAAATATTCTGGTACATTTCTTCATCCTTTTCCACATGATTAACATATTCAAAATTCACCTTTAGGAGTTCCCGATGGGCTGCAACCTTACCTTGGGAATCATTCATGTGAACACTCTTTTCACCAAAATGAAAGATTTCTAGTTCCTTCACAAAATCAAGTGCACTCTTGACTTTAGAAAACTTATAGCTTCCCACATAGAAAGATAGTGGTGGAAAAACAACCTTTTTCAGGTCAGACAAATGAATTCCAAATCCATTCAAGAAAAGTTGTCTCACGGCTTCCTTATTCACTATATAATCTATGGTGTATTTAGGAAGCAATGAGGGTGCTTTGGTCCCCCCATACATCCTCAAGTATGTTTCCTCTTCAGAGAATAAGTAATCTCCAAACTCCTTTATAGATTCCAAAGCACCTTCATACATGCACTTACACTTCTCCAGGAAAACTAGTTGGTATAGGGGCATCAAGAACTCTTCACAGATTAACTTGTAATGACTGTCCTATTTGTGAGCCCACAGTATCTGATATGCTGCATAAATAGGGGCTTTTCCTCCTTTCCATTTGCAGTTGAGCTTCTCAAAAGGATGAAAATAATGTATGCAGTCAACCAGAAAATATTTCATATAAAACTCATATTTTTGTTGATGCAATCCTTCTTGGGCTGTAGTTATGCAGGAAGACAAGCTATTGGCTACTATGTCAGCCCAATTGAAAACTATCCCCTTCATGGCTACATGGTATATGAGAGGAATCCATCCAAACTTATAAGACCTTCTGTCGGATCTACCAAAAATCCTATTTATCATCAGTACTACCATCCTGTATGGGGTATGCATATGGGCAGTTTTGTATTCCCCGGATTTCTTATGCTGGAGATTTTTTCCTTTGGATACCATCATCTTTGTTGTAGCCATGTAATTGAGAGTTAGGATTTTTACCCAGTCATTTGTCATGCTGACTTTTGAAGGTGGAAGGTTGTATGCTTTTGCTATGAATGCGGGTGTGAAGGATGCAAATCCTTTATCCTCCATCTCGTACATGATCATCCCTATCGCATCTACTTTGGAAAGAATCCATCCAATGACCTCAGGGCAAGGAAAAATATCTGGTCTTGTGGAGACCTTGGTGATTCCTTATTTCAATATGTTATCATACAATACTAGGTCCTCCAATCCCACCTCTGGAACCCTCTTCTCCTTGATCATGTGATAGATCTGACCCCATTTAAATTCAAGTTCAACCTTGATGATGGATTTTGTATCTTTGTATATTATCTCCACCCATGGTGTGGGTTTGATTTCTGCATCTGATTCGTAGTCTACAATCTTGGCCTTATTTTTTCCCTTCTTAGTCATGTTGTATGGTACAAACTGTGACTGTAACAACACATAAAAATGCCTTAGCATTTATGCTATTTAAAAAACTCATGCATTCAGATAAGAAAGATAAATGACCATGGAAACAAACTTATTATCATGTTCGGCAAACCATTTTCTTTAATGAATAAGCTTAACCAGTATGCTATTTTACCACATTCTCTTCTGTCATTGGAACAAGAAAATCGCAATGCAGGTCAGGAAGGTCAAAACTCTGTTTAACAAAACCTTATAACGGAATCAGGTTTTGGCTAGGGCATCCCCTACGGTTCTAAAAACTAGAAAACAACCTTAAGACCTTAACGACCCTTTAACCATCGTGCACAGATACTTCTAAGAGGCTCACAGTCTGAAGGTAGCACACAGAGGCTAAAAGGAGGTGATTCCCTAGCTTCAACCACCAGGGTCAAAATCCCTTTGCGAGGAGATAGGTTCAAGTAACCAAAACTTAAAAAGCTCACCTAATTCAGAAAAACCGCAACCTCTACCACTGCACAGGAACAAGAACTAGGTAAGACCAAGGATGATGAAAAGCTCGGGCCGCCTAGGATTCATCATTATATGCCAGGCCTGCGGGCGAAACACATCAGAGAGAAAATGGAAAGGCTTCATGGGAGCAGGTAGGGAGACCATGGCTAGGTCAAGGACCTAAAAGGATACAACAAAGGAAAGATGCTAAAATGGCAAAGGGTAGAGTAAGATTCCTTTTAAAACCAAACTAATTCAACACCCAAATATTGCATGGCGTATCAAAAATAGAAATGTTGCAATATCTACCAACATACCAATCAATAGAAAGTAAAGGAAAAAATCCCACTTGGCAGGATGGTCTCGAAAACGGTCGTAGATGCAGCGTCCAACGCACCATGTGACCTTCAGATGGCAGTTCCACCAACTCACAATGAATGCCCCAAAACGATATAAAATCGTAACTTCCAGGTTTCATGTGCTCATGGTCACAAAAACTATGATAATAACCCTTCTATGGTATATATATATAACAAAGGGTAAAACCAAATAAATGCGGTAGATGATACTTAAATTTGCACGTGAGAAACAAAATTCCATTGGCGCCAATAATACAGTGCAATGAAGGAACAAAACGAAATCAAGGTGAAAAGAACTTCAATAGCGGCAGCTCAAACATCCCAACGTTGCCTCTACTATTGGCTCACTTCTCGGCAAAACATTCAACTTAAGTCGCGGCTTCGGTAGACGGAAGTCATCGTAGGAAAACTTTAAAAAGCATCTGCTATGGCGGCTCGAAGATGACAATGCTTCTGATGTAGTGGGCTCAATAAAATGAAGGTGAGGATAGGGCGGGAAAGGAGAAAAAAATTTCGTCGTTGCGGCAGAAAATTGAACGATCATTCAACGTAGCGGGTCACAAGAATCGAAAAAATTCCAACAAGCAACCTAAAAACCAATCCGTCATTGTGGAACAAACCTAGAAGGATTCCGATGTATTGGATAACAATAAGTTGATCCGTTATTATGAAAAAATGTCCACTACAGTGGATCCAAAAATAGAATCCATCCATTGTTGCAGCTAAAATCTTGCGAAAACCCCCGATATAGCGGATAAAAACAAGCCAAACACAACGCATAAAAACCATCTGTTGTTGCGTCTTCAAACTTAAAAATCGTTCACCATAGCAGGTCAAAAATTGAATCTCATCCACTGCTATGGATCAAACATGAAAACTCATCCGTCGTTGCGGCTCAAAAAGACTTCCAGCCTTAGAGTAAAAAAACCACTTTTTGAATTTCTTCAGGGTGAAAACAAGTCATGAGTGATGGACTTCAAAGCTCAAAAAGGTCTAAGTAGAAAAAACCAAAAAATCAAAGGGGGTCATAAAAAATGCAATTTTTTTTTTGGGTAATAGCTGCAGCAGCAACAGGTCCTTAATCCCATCCATAATGATATGCCTTACCTTGACATCATTATTCTTATGAGCTTCATCTTGTTGTGCATCAGTTGAAACTGCTATTGTTTTCTATGCAAATTCCTTGAGCCCATACTCCTCTAATTACAACAATATTCCCTCCTTCCATATGCAAAATTTATATGCACCATATAACCTATCCTAAAATATGATCTCTGTAGTAGACATGATTCTAAAAACCATTCTGTCAAAACCTCCTAGATCTGAAGAAATCTATTGGTTGTAAACTAGATTTGAATGATATTTGTTAGATCTAAACTAGATATGCTAGATATGGGATATATCTGAGGATACACGTTGATTGTAAACTATATATGAAGAGATCCACTGGATATAATGGATGGAAATATCTGTGTGAAAACCCCAATTTTCTTTCTCAGAGGCAGAGCTTTGATACCATGTAAAAATTCCTAATATCCAATATATATAATATTTATTCCAATATATTTATCCCTAGATTATTATTTCCATATGTATTTAATTTTGATTATTTCAGTAAATATACAATTGAGTATTAAATGCAAACACAACATAAATAAAAACAACAACCACACAAATTTAACACAATTATTTTTCGCTATGAACCCCTGGAAAAACCTTGAAGGAAAAAATAGTAAGAGTGAGATAGAGTTTATATTCAACCTTTAACAAATATAGAATAAATTACATTAACAAATCCTCCAAACTTAGCATAATCCAATCCAAGCAAGCATGTTGTAATAAACCTCAAACTATAGTTTTGCGGAAAATCAACCTCCTCTGCTACTCAACCCTCTAACAACCCTGTAAACCTATTCTACAGATTGTCTTCAGGTACTGGAAGTGAAGACAACAATGTATTCCTATATCCCTCTATCTATAGACACTTGTTGGAATGAAAATCACCTTCAATTTGCACTGAAAAATTCTTGTGTCACACTCACTCACTAGGTTGATCTCCCTGTAGAACTAATTTTCTCCTCAAGTAATATTTTCTTCTTATAGATATGTAGGATATGAATTAAGGGATGATATTATATATGTATCCTTCCACATCAATGGCCATGATCTAATCTTGAGTTATCTTGAGCTTATCCACAACTCGTTTAGACTCTTCTAGAAGAAAAGTAACTAAAGTGACTAAAATGTGACATATCCTAAGTTAGACTTAGGAAATATTTCAATTTTCACTTAACCACATTAATTAGTCACATTGCACTTAAGAAAATTTACGTGACTTGGAGAAAAAATAATTCTGGTGTCTTTCGCTGCATGAAACCTTTCCAAAGAAAATACACCTATCTAAGATACAATATAGCTTCTTCACTAATATTGGTGTACATAAGTTGACAATGATCAGAACCTTGTCTGGGTATACCAACATTCCTTCCTAGCATACAATGTGTCCCAATAAGATTCCAAATGCTGCACAAAATATGCGTTTCTTTAGGTTCAACGAAATCTAATGATGTCGACATATTTCCAGCATTAATTGAAGGTTTGCGGTATGGTATTTTACCAAGCCATAGACGGTCCAGTCATCCATATAGACCACTAATAACTTATGAATGAAATCTTTGAAAGCAGCAACAACTAACCTTGAAAATATCGCTAGAACATTTTTGAGACCGAATGGCATCAACGTGTGCTAAAAACATCCCCATTCTGTTACAAATGTGGTTTTATGGTGATATTCCTTTGCAATCCTTATCTGGTGATAGTTTGAAAATCCATCCTTGAATGAGTAGACTTCATGTCCTCCTAATCCTTCCACTACTTCATCTGTAACGTCCCTATACCCCATAATCTAGATAATTAAAAATTTTACTTCAAGAACCCTTGTTCTCCTTTCGAAACATAGGGCATGGATGTTAACACGCAATTCCACATTCATTCTCAGGATTTGAAACCATTGTAATAGTTGTTATGCCCTTCATAGATCCCTTCTGTGATCGGGAACACCATTTTCACACTGAACCTATTCTTTTCTCACTCCGCCTTCTTCCCTACGAACTTTGGAACACAAAACACGACGAAAACATTAACCTTCCTCCCCTCTGCCTTTTTGCCTTCCGCTTGAAACTCATAAATTGGAGAACCAATCATTCGAAGAAATCCTTTAACCACCTTTATGCCTTCCACCTGGAACTTGGAAATCAGAGAATCAATGTTCGACAAAAACCTTTGGCCACTTTTTCCCCTTCTACTTGGAACTCAAAAATTAGAGAATCAACATTCGAAGGAATCCTTTGACCACTTTTTCGCCTTTCTCCCTTCCACCTTCCTCCCTCAGAACTCAGAATTCAGAAACAAATATTTGACATAATCAATCGACCATATTCCACCTTCCGCCTTCGAAACTTTGAAGTCATAAAACTATCAAATGACGAAACCTTTATCCATGGTTCCTCCTTTCACATTCCCCTTTTCTGCCCTCCAGTGCGGAACTCAGGAATCGAAAGACTAACCAATGGTGGAAACCTTCATCCATGTTTCTGCCTTCTGCATTATGCCTTTCTGCCCTCCAGTGCGGAACTCAGGAATAAAAAAACTTAGCTTTCGACCTTAGTCTTTCCTGCACTTTCAAATTTTGCTTTTCGACCTTGGACTTCGGAAATCAAAAAGTTAACTTTGCCTTAGAAATTTTCTGCACTTTTTCGTTTCCGTCCTCTGCATTCTGCAAGCACACCCCGAGGTGCTGGAAACCCACATTCTTCCTTGTCCAACTATTCATTTTCAATTTTTGCCCTCCGCCTTGCCAAGGCGTATTCCAAGGGGTGGAGACACTAAGTCAGAATAATTATGAATTTGTAACAGGCTTCCATCCTCCACGGACTTAGGCAAAAATTCACTAAAAAATACAAGGCATAAACAATGCAAATGTAGGAACATTCATCAACAGTAAAATCTACCGAAAGATTGCAAGCATTCATTATATTCATTCAATTATCCATCCATAAGGATTCAACATAGTCATTTCATTCATAAGCAAATTAATTGCAGAAATATCATAGAAGATAATACTTATCTTGAGTGATGGAGTTGTCCCACAACTAGCTATGTCATTGCAGTGTTCCACCAAACCCTAGGCCAATGTGTTCATTAATCTCTCAACACCACTGCCTCCTCTGAGCTCGTCATGATTTCCACAAGGAACTATGGAACATCAGGCTCACACATAGCCAAAACATATCAAAATTCATCCAAGCCAACACAATTGGGTTTATCAAGCTGCTAAGGCATACAAGCCAATACTACTGGGTTTATCAAGACTTACTCAACCTAGCCAGCACATAGTTGGGTTTACCAAGACTTACTCAACAAAACCAACACTCACATTAAGCACCAGCCAAGCCAACTAACAAATGGGTTTCTTAGGCTTGCTGAGCCAAGACAACATACATCAAAACACACACATAGCCAAATCATGTCACACATAGTCAAGCCAACACACAGTTGGGTTTCACAGACTGTACAACCAAGCCAATATACAATTGAGTTTCACAGGCTACTAAGGAAAACAAGCCAAACATATGGGTTTCACAGGATACTATGGCAATGGAAAGGTAGAATTGCTAAGCTACTAAGATAAACCACAGAGCCATGGACACCTACACAAGATCTGGCTTGGCCTCCACAATACCTACACCACCCCACACAAGGAAGTATTCCCTTCACTGCTACATAGTTCCCTCAGGCCATACCTTCCCTTCTAGTGTTGTTCACGTTGTGTAGGAAGGATTCACCAGCCCCTCTTGATCTGTCTGTGAGGTTCCTCTCTTCACTAGGTTATCGACCAATTCTGAGCCTCTTCCACTCCTAAGTCCCTCAAACCAAAACATGGATGCACATCACAACAACCACAATGTAGACAAACAGGCTTCACTCTGTAACACAGATACAACAAGATTTACATGTATATCACAATGTCATTCAGACAAACACTGTGGAACCACACTTCCATGACTCATGATAGTAGAACCACCACACTACGCATATCCAGAGCCAACGTGAATGAACGAATGGTTGGGTATGATCGAATAATCAATCACAATGATGCTCTGGAACAACCAAAACATTTCCCCCTCGACTGAGGAAATACGGACTAGCATGCATCATGTTCTTCCTTGTATCAGAAGCAAGAACGCAACTTCCCATACTACAGACTTTCATACTTGCTCAAACACTCAATCAGACTACCATGCCTTGCTCTACCCAAGGCATTAACTACCTCAACCAACTTCTACAAAAAATGAATGATTGAGGACAGAGGACAAAATGTAGCCAAGGGTTCATGGGTTCCCTCATTGACATATGGCCACACCCTATTGGCTCAGGGGGTTTAACTAACTCCCCTCCCTATTCCTTGTGAAATCATGCCCCCATCGCTTTCACGTTGGAGTCCCATAGCTATCTGTGGTATTTTATTAATTGCATAGTTACATGATATATCAAAATATATATTGTGCTTGACTTAGCACTATCACCATAGGTATCAACCTTGATCACCTATACACAAATACCAAATCAATGGTAGGGAAATGCCCGTGAGCTCCTAGACATGATTTAATTATAGTATATACATCATGTACAATTTCAATACCGCGGGGTCAAAACCGGGGTATTACATTCCCCTCCCCCTTACAACAACACCGTCCTCAGTGCTTTACAAAAATTGAACAAAAATGCTATGCTGGAACCACCCTCAATGATCTACAAAATTGAACCAAATTGGAGGTGCCAATCGCATGGAATCCTCCAGCTACCTTGTAGCCTCATTAGGACCGTGGTGCTTCCACTACACCTTCACTTGTCTAATGGCATGATCTAGAACTTTTCCCTGGGTTCCACTACGTGGTTATATTGCATAAGAACTCCTCCAAGTCCTTGATTGCATGCATCGGTCCATACCACCAGTCTCTTTCTAGTCTTGGAGAATCCTTCTCCTCAGCTTGGAACATTTCCAAGACTTTTGGCAACCAGCAATACCTATGCTCAAGCCCCAAGCAATGAGTCAACTCTCATGTCATTATTCACAAGATTTTTCAAAATCATAGATGAATCACATGCACATGTATATTGACATAAAATCAACAAGTAGCTTCCAAGTAAACCAAATACTTATCTGCATGAGTATCTTCTCAATCTAGATATGGAAACCTTGCTCTAGAGCCTAACACCTCTCTAGGTGCTCAATGGAAGCTCCGGTTTAGGAGAATACACCTCCTCTAGGTGCTTACCAAGCTCAGGTGCTTCCTTTCTAGACACCATAATGAATTAATTGACATGTCAAATTCATTCCTATAGGATTCAATCCTTAACAAGATTTTCAAAATCATAGTTGAATCATATGCACATGCATATTTACAGAAAATAAATAGAAATTTGCTAAGGAAATAAAATACTTATATGTATATGAATCTCTCAACCGAGATTTGGCTGCCCCACTTCAGAGCCTAACACCTCCTTGTGTTCTCAATGGAATCTCTGCTCCAGACCCTAACACCTTGTTATCACATATATAGTAGCAAAGCTACCATATTCCATTTTTCAGGCACAATACATTTTTTAGCCAGATCTTTTACATGTGAGATGCTGAGATGAGCAGTTTTGATGGATCATTATTATGTTAGTGGACTATTGTACTCTCCCATGTCATGACTGAGTCTCAGGACACTCATATTTGAGGACCGATGTAGCCATTTATGTCATTTCAGAGCAGTCATTGATGCCCAGTTTTATATCAGTTCTTTCTCATTGGATAGATGGTGTCTCATATAGGATTATATTACATGGTTATGACTTAGCATTTTATATTGTGTTATGGTTATTATTTCTCTTATATTGATTCTCGTGATATGTATTAACTTGTGGTATCATGATCTGGCGGTCATAATTATATGGACTTGGTTGTATCTTTTACTATGTATTGATGTCCTTACTTAGACTTGGAAGTTCTTGATCTATACTCATTGGTTTTATCCTCTTTAGGGAGAATAGAGGTAGTCATTCCCACCATTGTTTTGGCTTGCTAGTGTTGGCTCCATCATTCACTGTCTTCACCCATCCATTACCTTCAATTTTAGTTTCAACCCGACTGACTTCTTGACTTACGACATGGAGGACCTTTTTCCCCGCTAGAACTTTTGTTGGACAAGCCTCCCTATTTATATTGTGTCTCGGCCCTGAGTTGGTGATAGAACTTTCCTTTGGTAAGTTGGACTATATGCCTAAATCATTCTAGTCGGTTGTCCCGATGTTTGGCATTGTGCAGAACTCCCCCTAGTCACTTGAGATGTTGTTGGCTAAAACTAAAAGCTCATGTACTGCTTATAATGGAAATATTGAATATGTGCCCATGGAAAATGAAAATTATAAAACTATGTTTCTTAACATATGTAAAAAGGGAAAGAGCAATGAAATGCTAAAATATTCCTTGAAGAGTATAAGAAAAGGTCTAAAAGAACAATGGTTTAAAATATGCTATATCCAAAAATTGCTGACCTTATTAAAATAAATATGTCCCAAATGAAAGCTGCGATTAGCTGTGCTTTTAAGCACTGGTGAAGTCCCAAAAGGGTCATATAGGCCAAAAAGGCCATGGAATAAAATGATGATCCCAATGAACTTGGATCAAGCTTGATGTAGTCATGATGCCTAAGTTGAATAAGCACTCTCTAAACAACACACCCATTTGTGAGGCGCTGCCATTCCTTGTGTTGTTGTTTGTCCGACATTGGTTATAGTGAGTATTCCTTTTCCAAATCCAAAGTTTCATGATGTTGAGTAGGAAGTCATCATTTTCCTTAGCCTTGTCAATTTCATCCTTCACCCTTCACTAGCAAAATGACTACAGCTATGAAGTGAGTATAGTCCTAAAAGTCTAAGTCTGAGTAATAATAAATAAATCCTTATATATGTATTTGTTGATGTATCACCAGTGAAATGATTGCTACTTATTGTGATTTTTTCTTGAATGAGTTGTAGAGCATGTCTTAGCCTTTTAACACTTGCAGCAGATGGATGATAGTCTGAGTTATTATTGGTGTCTGATAATTTACAGAGGGTTATATTGTTTATTGGATATGGTTGATGATCAGATAGAGACCTATGAGGGGTATGAGTATACACCTTAGATGGATTTGGACCCTTTGAGTCTAATGAGACAGTTTATTTCTAGTTCCGGGCAATTGCAGATATGATCAGGCTCATTCTGCCTTTCTGATGCAGTTTTTCTTCACAGGTTGATATGTTTGAGTAGGGAGATGTTTTAGTTGGATCTCCTAGTGCGTCGTATGGAACATGGGGGTGTAACCACTTGTTTGTACCATTGTACCCCCATCCCAGAGAGCTTGGTGGGCTCATTTTGACAACGTAGGCACCCCAGGAGGCTGTTTTGGAAGGATCACGTTTCCCGAGGCTGATTAAAAAATGATTAAATGGCTATTGAAGAAATCGATTTTGGCTGCTGAGGCAAGGAAATGACATGGGATGAGTCATGATGATGAGAGTGATGTCCTCCACACCTTCTTCAACAGTTGCAGCTCCTGATTGGGCCCACACCTATTTTTTGGGCATTTTTTATTATTTTATGGAGCTCTTTTTGGAGGCTCACGATTTCCTCAAGGAGGCACAAAAGTCAAAGAATTAAATTGTTATATTATTTATTGTGCCATGGGGACACCCAAAGGGAGTTATTCAAACACTCCTTGGACCCACCATGTGCTTTCATTTATTTCTTGTTGAGTGGGTTACCTTTTTGGGGTGGGTTAGTCCACCTTGATAAATTATGGTTATATTGATCCATGTATTGTATGTTGAGCTCATCTCAACCATTGATTAGAAAATTTCATCTTTTAATATTAGCCACTCGTTTTGAAAGTGGTTAGGATTTGGTTATGATTGAGGTTCTCTCATTTCTATTTAAAGGAGAGAGCTTCTCATTTATAAGCAGTCTTTGGCTCTTGGATCTGAATAATAGAAAGACTTTTTCTGTGGAAATTTTTCTGGATCTGCTTTGCAACTGATGTGCTCAAATGGTTATTAGCTAGTCTTCAACTTACTATAATTGTGGAAATTCTCATGAGATCTATATTTTTCGTGGCTATCATTGTTTTGTCTACAGGAGGGCGTTTTGGCTCGAGCGTTTTTGTAGGGGGACCTCAACTCGCTTGGTTCTCTTCGTCTTGGATCAGGGGGTTTTCATTAGTTTCATTGTAATCTATGATTACTTCATTTTACTTTCTTGTAGCATTAAATTTCTTTATTTTTTATGTGCAAATATGATATGGTTGACATTTGCTCATGCAGGGTAAGGGGCGCTTTGGTGGCCTGGAGCTTGCATATGCCATAGAAATCACGGGGATCTTCCAGAATTGATGGAGATAGCAAAGATCGTCACTGTTACAGAATTCTACAAGATTTTCCAGGTAATATCCAATATTTAAGTTCTTCTTTTTCAGATCTTATTCCATTGTACCTTGCTGAAATTCAACTTTTTTAGAAAACTCCTAAAAACACTAAAAAACCTAAAAATCAATAAATCATGGAACCGTTCGATATTTTGCCAAACCATTTATGGGTTTCATAGATCGGGCCTCCCCTACATCAAATCAACTAAAATGTTGGTCAAATTCCTCACAATTTGACCTAGATCTGATTTTTAAGCAGAAAATTGACTTGCTAGGGTTTTGAGTTTTTCTAAATTCTAACTTCATAGAAGGATAGATCGGGTCCCAAATAGCCTAAATCAACCCCAACGATGTGCAACTGCTTGACCATTTGGCCTAGATCTGAAAAATTGACTGAAACTGCCCTAGCGCCCTAACTGAAAACTGGACTTTACTGAAAGTGATTTTTTCTTAAATTTGACAAGATAGGATAATAGATCAGAGCTCAAGCATTCCAGAACACCCCCAATGCTGTGCTAATTCCTCCTGATTTTCCCTAGATATGAAAAATCAGTTTTCAGCCTCCTAGCCCCATCATCAGATTTTGACTTTTCTAGATTTGATTTTTCTGCTGATTTCTTGATCTAGGCTTGTATATCAGGTCTCCCTAATGTATTTTATTCCTCAAAACTGAGCCATTAGCTACCTGGTGACCCTGAAATTGCAGATCTATCCTCCCAAGCCCTAGCGCTTGTCATCCATTGAGTTGGGTTTCCTGTACCTTAGCTTTTCCGGACCAACTGATTTCTGGTTCATAGATCAAGGTGTCTCCCAGGTGGGTTTTCTGAAACATTGGTTTACTGCTGACTCCATTTCCTAATGCACATAAAGCACTGATCTTCTAGCTAGCGTTGCCCCTAGGCTCTTAGCCTTTACCCTTTACCAACATTTACTGACAAGTCGCCTATCTTTCACTGAGATTGTCACCTTGGTACTAGGTAGTCCCAAATCTGTTCTTGCTCACCTTGTCATAGTTACATTTCCCAAGACAGTGGTCATCTCCATCAGTTGCTAGTACCTTAACCCTAGAGCTAGGGTTTCCATTTACCTTGCATCTTAAGTACCCTGAAGCCCCATATGATCTTCTTCTGGTGTCTAGGTCCGATCTCTCCTGTCGGGAGCAGATCTGGGTCTCCCCCATTGTTGTCTTGGACTAGGATAGCATAAAGTGAAGGCTTCCTTGATTGGCATGACAACCATCCATTTGGGAGTCTAGGAAGTCATGGTTCCACCCCTTAGTTGCTTGCCCCTCTACCATCCATCTCAGATTCACCTCACATAGGAAACTACAAGGAGGGTGATAACACACCTCTTTGGGTGCTCAACGGAAACTCTGTTGAAGGGATTAGCACCTCCTCCAAGTTCTCACCAAGCTCAGGTGCTCCCTTTCTGGACACCATAATACCTAGGGGTTATTCTGGTGCCCCCACTCTCGTGACAGTCCCCTTACAACATGAATGGGTGTGGAAAGAAGTCTATCTAGATGTCTTACACCCTGGGTGTCCCCAGTGATGCATATCAGTGCCTAGCTGGCTGGGGGAAGAATCTATGTACCTAATTACATCCTTCTAAGGATACATGCATCATAAACACATCCTTTCGAGAAGCTATGTACCCCAAGTACATCCTTCTGAGAACTATGTACCCCAAGTACATTCTTCCAAGGAGCTGTATCCCAAACACACCCTTTCGAGAAGATATGTACTCCAAGGGCGTGCTTTCATAATCTCACATATGTTACATACAAGCATGCAGTTCACATGAGATGTCATCATAAAATTTCAATCATAGATTTTCAAATCTATTTCATGCATACACGATCTTCCAAATATCAAATGATCAATAACATTAATAGTCAAATCAAAATCTGGATTTACAATTCTGTTTCCTACAAAAAAAATTATATTTTTGCAACCATGATGCCATCCTCATATTGTTTGGATTTTGCAAGTTGAAACACGTATCCCCTTACTTACACATGATGACCAAAACTTGGGCATCCACATACAACATGTAATCTTGACATTATTTTAGATCAGCCAAACATTTAATAGCAATCAAGAGGAAAAATTTGAAATTTGAAATTTAAAATTTGTTATGTTCAGAGGTTAGATTTCAGTCATTAGATCCTTCTCATAGATTTTTTCCTTTGCACATGGTATTTTATTTCCTTGGTTTCATTGGGTACAAACACAGTGCCCTGTCCAAGTTAGTCTAACTAGAATCTTCAGGAAGTTCTGATATGTATGTACATACACATGAGGGTCATCTCCTCATGGAACTACAAGTTTGCATGCAGGACTCCTCAATCTATATATATACTCAACTTTACATGCAGAATATCCTTCAGTGAACCTCCTACAATATCCTGCCAGTCCCATAAAATATCTTACATCTGTCATCTTTCTTGGGGTAAGCCAATTAATAATGGCTTCAATCTTTTCAGGGTCCACAGATATACCCTCCTCTGATATAATGTAACAAAAATAGTGAATTCTACCTCTATAGAAGTCACAGTTGCTCAACTTAGCATACAACTAATGCTCCCCACTGAAAACACTATTCATAAGGCACATAAATGTAGCGGGTGCATTTGTGAGACCAAATGGTACCACTAGAAACTCATAAGTTCCACGCCTTGTTCTGAAGTTTGTTTTATGAATGCCTTCATCCTTGATTCTTACCTGATGGTAACCAGACCTTCAACCAATCTTGGAAAACACCCTTTCTCTTCTCATTTGATCAAAGAGGTCATCAATTCTAGGAAAAGGGTATTTATTCTTCACAGTGACTTTGTTCAGCTGCCTTTAATCAATACACAACCAAAGTGTACCATATTTCTTTTTCACAAATAGAAATGGTGCTTCCCAAGGAGACACACTTGGCCTAATGTACTTATTCTCCAACAATTCTTGTAGCTTCAAATTTAGCTCAAACAATTCTAGTGTGCTCATCCTGGAGGATGTCTTGGACACTGGTGTTGCTCCCGGCACAAGTTCAATTGTGAAATCAATGTCCCTCTTTGGAGGAAGCCCTGGAATTTCATCAAGAAATACATCCCTGAATTCTTGCAACACAGGAATCCCCCCAACCTAGGAGTATCATTATTTGTTGCCTCCAAAACATGAGCTTCATACACTCTGCAACCTTTCCTACAGAACTTCTTCAGCTG
This sequence comes from Pseudotsuga menziesii, assembly GCA_001517045.1. Classification (NCBI taxonomy): domain Eukaryota; kingdom Viridiplantae; phylum Streptophyta; class Pinopsida; order Pinales; family Pinaceae; genus Pseudotsuga; species Pseudotsuga menziesii. Next base: position 553,433 of record LPNX010169780.1, read on the forward strand.
CATTCTTGAAATATGCCTAATAGAAATCACCTTTGGAATGCCTTTTACAACTCTTAAGTTTCCTTCTTCATCCAAGCATAACAATCAAGCTTTACTCTATGTGCTTCCAACCAATCCATTCCAATGAGAACATCATAGGAACCAAGTGGTAGAACATTAGATATACATAAGTGAATTTCCCATCCATATCCAATGGACATCTCTCTACCACCTCATTGACTTTTCTCTTGCTTCCAGTGGCTACTTGGACTAACCATGATTTTCTATGCTTTGAATTCTTCAAAGTGAACATCTCAACAAGTTAAGGGGTGATATAGCTGTGAGTGGATCTAGAGTCAATGAAAACAGAAACAGCCTGCTCAACAATCTCACACTCAACTTCCACCACAGTTGATTGATTATCTTTCTAGTGGTCCTCTAACATTGCACAAATTCTAGGAACGATCCTTTCTTCTTGACCCACAATTTCAGCTCCTTGGGTGTTTTGGACTTTACTTTCATTCCCACTACGATGTGGATAGTACTTAATAAGATGGTCTCCTCCACATCCCCAACATTTGAGTGGTTTCCTTGGGGGGAACCTCCTCCACATCCCCAACATTTGAGTGGTTTCCTTGGAGTTCCCCCCATCACTCTGGCTGGCTTAATCACATATTCTGATGGCTGCCTTTGTTGATTTCGGAAGTGAGAAGGTTTGAAACCTTTATTCCTTGGGTCAAGCTTCACATTCTTCTTGTAGGAATTTCTCCTACTCCCTTATTTATTTGTTGTCTGATGCCCAGAGTTTATATGCCTTTGGAGGTCTGGTAAACTCTGTAGCATGGTTGTAGTCAAATAATTTTTCTCTTCCATAGCCTTAATCATCCTTTTATTTTCCTCTCTATAACTCTGCAACTCTACCCTCAGTCTCCTTATGGTAACCCCAACATTTGGGGAAGTATCTTGATTTCTCTTCCCATCGAATTTTGTTTCATCATTCTCAACTTGAATATTTTCCCACATAGCCTCTTCATCGTGTCCATAGGGATCATGTGCATCATCCATGTTGTGGGTCCTCACGGCTCAGCAAAAACCCCACTTTTTCAATCTGCACTATGACTCTGCAAAATGTGTTAACAGACACCATTGTTAGACAATATCAGTAATTCAAAATCACTTACCAACAGCTCATGGCAAGTATGAATGGTCAAGATCGTGGTATCACCCAAATCTATGGTCAAGGTTCATTTCACAAATAAAAGAACGAGAAGGATAAACAGGGCACTGAGTGGCGAAATCGGAAATTAATCTCCATGAAGGAGATTTAAGATCAAGATACGAGGTTGATCCTTAAGCAGATCAACGGTCGGCAACGATTTCATTCGGTGAACTAGTGCAGACAAATTTTTTTTGTTGCACGGGATAGGAAATGTGTGCAAATGACATGTCCTCCTCCCATTGGATATCACGCTCGGAGATTGGGGGTATAAAAATCACTTTTCAGGGTGTGAAATCTCTATGAAATTAAGTTCACCGTCGATTTGAAGTCTGCTCTTTACCAAGCGCTGCCAAGGCATTTATCCAAGTTGGTTAAATTTAGAGGTTTGGCTAAATAGAATCATGTCCTGCTGCATTTTCCTCTTCTGCAACTGATTACCTTGGGCCATTTAGGCCCAATGCTGCAACCAACAGCTCTGATACAAATCTGTAGTGTACTACAGTGTTGGTATCAGAGGGTATTCTTATCTCTTTCTGGCCCATCCAGGCCCACTTTTGCAACCTGCATCTTTGATACCACAATGTAGTGTACTACAATGTTGGTATCATAGGGTATTATTAACTTCTTGTTGGCCCATTCAGGCCCAATGCTACAACCGCAACTATGATACCACAATGTAATGTCATGATACCCCATAATGCAGATAATTAAAAATTTTACTTCAAGAACCCTTGTTCTCATTTTGAAACATAGGGCATGGATGTTAACAAACACTTCCACATTCATTCTCATGCTTAGAAACCATTATAATATTCAATCTTCCCTTCACAGATCCCTTCTACGACTAGAAACACCATTTTCCTACTGAACCTGTTCTTTCCGCACTTTGCCTTCTGCCCTGTGGAATTCAGAACAAAAAACACGATGGAAACATTAACCTTCTGCCCCTCTACCTTTCCTCCTTTCACTCGAAACTCAGAAATCAGAGAACCAATTGTTTGACAAAATCCTTTAACCACCTTTTCTCCTTCCTCCTGGAACTCGAAAATCGGAGAATCAATGTTCGATGAAAACCTTTGGCCACTTTTCTGCCTTTCACCTGGAACCAGAAAATCAGAGAATCAGCCTTCGATGAAATCATTTGACCACCTTTCCGCTTTCCACCTTCCGCCGTCGGAACTTGGAAATCGGAAACAACTATTCGACAAAATCACTCATCCATATTCTTCCTTCCACCCTGCTGCCTTCTGCTTTCTGAAATCGAAAGTCAGAAAACTATCAAACGACAAAACCTTTATCCATGGTTCTTCCTTTCACATTTCTCCTTTCCACCCTCCAGTGTGGAACTCAAGAATTGAAAGACTAACCAATGATAGAAACCTTCATCGATGGTTCCTCCTTCCACATTTTTCCTTTCCGCCCTCCAGTGCAGAACTCATGAATAAGAAAAGTTAGCTTTCAACCTTAGTCTTTCCTGCACTTTTGACTACCACTTTCTTACCTCCAACTTTGGAAATCAAAAAGTTAACTTTGTCTTAGAACTTTTCTTCACTTTTTTGCTTCTGCCTTCCGCAGGTGGATCCTGAGGTACGAAAAACCCATATTCTGCCTTGTCCAACTGTTCTTTTTTGATTTCCACCCTCCTCCTTCCCCATGCGGATTCCAAGGGGTAGAAACACTAATTCAGAAGCATTCTAACTCTGTAACAGGCTTCGAGCCTCCAAGAACTTAGGAAAAAATGCACTAAAACATACAAGGCATAAACAATGCAAATGCAAGAAAATTCATCAAAAGTAAACTCTATTGAAGCATTGCAAGAATTCATCATCTTCATTCAGTCATCCATCTATAAGCAATCAACATAGTCATTGCATTTATAAGAAAATACATTGCAAAAATATCATAGTAGGGAATACTTATCTTGAGTTATGGAGTTGTCCCGAAACTAGTTATGTCGCTGCAACGTTCCACCCAACCATAGGATATTGTCTTCATTAATATCTCAACACCACTTCCTCCCCTGAGCTGGGCATTATTTCCACAAGAAATTAGGGAACAACAAGCTCACACATAGCCAAAACATATCAAAATTGAGCCAAGCCAACATAGTTGGGTTTATTAAGATGCTAAGGCATACAAACCAAATACTACCGGGTTTATCAGGACTTACTCATCCTAGCCAATACACAGTTGGGTTTACTAGGAGTTACTCATCCAAACCAACATTCACATTAAGCACCAGCCAAGCTAACTAATAGATTGGTTTCTTGGGCTTACTGAGCCAAGACAACATACATCAAAACACACACACACAACCAAATCATGTCAGACACAGTCAATCCAACACATAGTTTGGTTTCACAGACTGTCCAACCAAGCCAATATACAATTGGGTTTCATAGGATACTGACACAAACAAGCCAAATAGATGGGTTTCACAGGCTCCTAAGGCATGAAAAGGTAGAATTGCTAATCTAGTGAGCTCAACCATAGAGCGATGGACACCTACACAAGATCTGGCTTGGCCTCCAAAATACCTACACCACCCCACACAAGGAAGTATTCCCTTCAATGCTACACAGTTCCCTCAGGCCATACCTTCCCTTATAATTCTCTTCAGGGTGTGTAGGAAGGATTTTCCAGCCCTCTTGATCTATCTGTGAGGTTCCTCTATTCACTTGGTTTATCAGCTAATTCTAGGCCTCATCCAGTCCTAATTCCCTCAAACCAAAACATGGATGCACATCACATCAGCCACAATGTAGACACATAGGATTCACTCTGTAACACAGAGACAATAAGATTTACTTGTATATCACAATGTCACTCAGATAAGCACTGCAGAACCACACTTCCGCGACTCAAGATAGTAGAACCACCACACTGCTCATCTCTAGAGCCAACATAAATGAATGAATGGTTGGGGATGATAGAATAATCAATCAAAATGACACTCCAAAATAACCAAACCTTTCCCCCAGATAGAGGAAAGATGAAGTAGCATGCACGTGCTTCCTTGTGTCAGAAGCAAGAACACAACTTCCCAGATTATAGACTTGGAGGCTTTCTCAAACACTCAATTAGACTGAAATTCCTTGCTCTTCCCAAGGTATTAACTGCCTCAACAAAGTTCTGGAAGAAATTAATGATTGAGGACAGAGGACAAAAGGTAGATGAGGGTTCATGGGTTCCCTCGTTGAAATCTTTCCACACCCTATTGGATCAAGGGGTTTGACTAACTCCCCTCCCTATTCCTTGTGAAATCATGCCCCCATCTCTTTCACATTGCAATCACATAGCTAGCTGTGGTATTTTATTAATTGCATAGTTACCTGATTTATCAAAATATATAATGTGCTTGACTTAGCACTATCACCGTAGGTATAAACCTTGATCACCTATACACAAACACCAAATCAATGGCAGGGCCTTGGCCTTGAGCTCTTGGCCATGATTTAATTATAGTATATACATCATGTACAATTTCAATACCATATTGGGGTCAAAACCGAAGTATTACATCGTCGGTAAATGGCATGGGAAGCAGATCATGAAGGCTTGCATCATTTAATTTCCTCATATCGACGCATATTCATATTTCCTTGGTCTTTTTGTCTTGAATAACCACCAGGATGATCCATTCTGATTCTTCTATAGGTTCGATAATCCCTACATCCATCATTTGCTCTATTTTAGCTTTGACGCCCTATTTGTATCTTGGATTCAAAGGCTATATAAGCACTTCTTTACTAGTTTTGCATAAGGTTTTAGAGGGATCTTCATTTCTCCCAAATCTCCTTAAATTCCTTTCATGTCAGAAAATTTTGTTGGAAATAAGTCATGAAACTTAATTACTAGTTCGGTGACCTTCCCCATTGTCAAATCATCCCAATAGTCTCCAATACTAGAAAACGTTTTCCTTTCCATTGTCCCAATGTTGACCTTCTTTACCTTGAGTGGCTACTTGAATTTGTCAAATGGTATTTATGGTGCTTCGATGTCAAGACTTCCTTCTGAATCTGGGATGTAGATGGCTCTTAGATCATCCTCATCATCAAGTTCTCTCGATACATTATAAAACTTCATCATCATCTATGGTGTCGGTGTGCAGTGTATTCTCGTCGGTTGTTTAGTTGGAGCTATTTCCAACAATTTGTCACGGATGTCCTATAGTGCAGTATGGATGCTTGGATTTTTGTCTGCAAAACTAAAAGTATGGAGGAAGCTAATAGTCAGTTCTTCCCATGTTGTCATTTCTTGTTGCAGTTCTACAGAGACATACCACCTTCACGGTGTTTCATCTAGCCTATGGATGAACGCATCAACCCATTCCTCCTTTGGCCTCATCTTCCATTCAGTTTGGCATGTTATCAAGTCATCTCCTTATCACTTCTCCCATCATATTTCTTACCTTTGTAGTATTACTCATCCCCAAATTCGGACTTCCATCCATCGCTGGCATATTTTCCAGTTTTCTATCGATGTTTTGTGTGTATCCCACCATCGTGTTGGGGTAGCATGAAGTGCTTCTTCTAGTGCCAACATGTGTTGTGGTTCTAATACTCTATCTTCGAATGCACTGATAAAGGCTTCCAAGTTAGGTAGTCGTTCGTATGTTGGAAGATCGTATACTTCTGTCATTACCCATATCAGTGACTGAGTCATTCATGTGCATTTTCTGATTGATACTTCACGTAACCAATTCTTCCAATTCTCCAGTTCTTCATCAGAGTCTGAAGAGGTAGAGATGATACTACGCCATCCTATCCCCCCGTTAGTAGTAGGATTGATGTAGTCTTCATAGACATTGTAGGCATGATCCCAGTCTCCCGCAACTTTGTCTTTTGTTGTTTGGAAATATTGTTGTCCTTCAAGGGGATTGAGAGGGTCGATGACCCTCGTGTCACGATTCTTGAATGTCATCATCCTTGTCTTGAAATTGATAACTATTAGGTTTTCCATTGCCCATATAATTCCCAATAGCACCAGGTATGGGATGGTATCATTGACAATATCGATAACATCGAAATATGTGTATGTATTCAATCCTTAAACTTTGACCGATAGATGAGGAACTCTACCAATCGATGAATCTTTGGCTTGATTTTCCCATGATTTTCCAAATGAAGTTGTACTGGTGACAAGACTAGATTTGGTTTCCCCATAATTTCCCATGCCTGCTTGGTTAGGATATTGATGTCCGACTCTAGATCTAAGATGATGGAATCTACCTCATATTCATTGATCTGGGAAATCATACTCATTTCTCTTCCTTTTTTTATTTTCTGCAACCAGTTGAGAGGGCAACCTTGTCGTCCCTCTTCCTATCGATACAAGATGATGGCTATTATACTAATGCGTTATGATCTTTAGCTAATGTTAGACAACTTTATAGAATTTTTTTTGAGAGTACTAACCTTCCCTTGTGATCTCAATGAATTTGTCAAATAAAAAATTGGTGGCATTTCATAAACAAGTAACTTACCATTGCTCTTGATCAATGTGTCTCTTGCATCAAAGAAGGTTTCTTTTTTAGGCCCTACATAAAATTGACCTTCTTCTGAGCTATAGGATAGACATTTGATAGCGGCATGTCTTATGTTTTCGTAGCTCCTTCTCATTTCACTACGACAACGTTCGTTGGCCTACTCCTTATTTTAGCTGATATCTTCTGCATGTTTGGACCAGGATTCCGAGCCTGATTTATATTCTGGTTTCGTTGCAGTTTTAGTGTCTTCTTATCTTGGAATTTCACAATTAGCTACAGATAGTCTTCGACAATGTGATCAGCTACTTGACAGTAAGTACACTAAGATTGTAGATTTAGAAAATCCCTCTAGTAGTGTTTAACCACTCTGTAATTGTAACAAGTAGCCGGTCCTCAACCTCGACCAAACGTTCCTCCATGACCAAATCCTCCATTGCGGCCACAACAAAATACTCCTCGAAACCCTCCTTGCTATTGATACAACAGTTGGTTACATTTTAGTTGATTGAGTTGTTGTTGTGGTTGGTTATACTGCAATTACAGTTGATTATATTGTGGTTGTGATTGATTATGTTGCAGTTGCAGTTGATTATTGTGCGGATGCAGTTGAGGTCTCTCTACGAGTTATTTTTCTTCTCCTTCCATAAATTAGGTATCCATAGTTCTCTCTTGGAGCAAATTGTAAGGTTGAAAATATTTTTCTTCATGGCCCACTGATCGAGAGAAATTACAAAAAAGTTTAGCTGACTTCAACACAACTTTCTATAAGTATACACATTCTTCTTACTAGTGTCCTCTTGTTTGAAAAATTAGGCATCTGGGAATTCCTCCTTGATTCAGTGGATTTGACACCCCTGATTGTAAGTATTCATGGAAGTTAGGACACTAATCCTTATGATGTGCTTCAGATTGACATCGAATACACCATATCTCTTCGTGTACCTTTCCCCTTCTTAATATCATGCAGTTGAATTGTAAGGTTCACCAACTATGACTGGATCTGGCTCATTCCAATCCCTGTTTCACCGACTAGTGAAGCCTCTAGTTTCATAGCAATTTCCAAGGCTTTCTCTTAAGATGCGATCTTTTGTTGTATTAATGGGATGGGAATGTGAGGTACCAAGGTCTTAGAATATTGTGAACATATGAATAATATCATAACACAACATACAATATGAAAAGCATTACTAGTCTATCCTTCTATCTACCAAGCAACATAAAGCATGCAATAAAATTGGAGAAAATAGAACAACAAGAGAACACCGATATACGCGGTTCATCCAATATGGGATACATCCATGGGAAGGGTTGCATCTTCCATTATTCTGAATATAGATCTCCAATATTACATGGAATCCTCACATATGCATCGCATCAAACTCCATCACCCAATCATGTCACAATCATGTGTGTACAAATGTCATACACAACATGTGATGTGTGATGAACTACAATCAACACATACCCAAAAGGGTCTCCTTCACCTCTCCTATATACCAATAGGTTTGGATTACAGTGCATCCCATAACACATGTGGGATAAATGAATTTCCACATCTTTATATAGAGAATGGTTACAAAGGATATAATTACAATGATGCATGTGGGATAACTCTATTTTATGATATTAGAGTTATTTTATGCCTTTAAATGATATTTTACCAATATACCACATAAGTCATCATTACATATTCTAACACTCCCCATTAATGATGACTGGGAGAAAGAATACAAATGGAAGGAAGGTGGAAACACACCAACATCCCCCTTGATGACAACTTCTAGAATGCTCCATACGATGTAGATAAAAAACACACTTCTCCTCATGGAATTGATGAAGACAACATCTACTTCTCATGTCACTGCATCCAAACCAAGTTGTATGTTTAACGTTTGCATAACACAACAGTGTATGGAAAATACAACATAACATGTGGATGAAAAATCATCACAACTTGTAACTCAACTGATAGTTAAAAGAATTCTGCAATAGACCATATGACAAAGACAAGAACCCCGGATCCATACGTAGAAACAGTCTTCAGAGAGCTCTTACTGAATATTACATTGTGAATACAAGACCCAAATGGTATTTCCATTGAAACATGATCCAAGCAGACAATATTCACAACACAACTGAAATATGCATGAAGAGTAGAAGATGGATGTGCATCATATAACATTACTAGAATGTTGTGATATAATATGATAATATTCAACATTACATTCCGTCTTAACATCAACCATATTTATTGCAATCAAGGATAAGTTGAAAAAGGGAACAAAGCTGAAGAACCAGAGATACGAAACCATGACATGCTTAAGTAAGAGAGGAATAGTAGAAGCAAACTATCCCACAACATAGATAACAAATCTGCACAAAAAAACTTCCAAGAGTAAAGCATATAATAAACATGACAAGTCCAAAAATATTAAGCGATGATAAAATGACATTTCTCAAGAACATATAAATAATATGAATTGCTTCTATGCAAGACCATATAAATTTTGAGCAAAAAATATTATAAAAAAAGACATGACATGACATAATAAATAGAGGAGCATAAACATGAGTATTATATTTTTAACATTTAAGTTATATGATCTTAGGATCTTGTCTAAGAGAATAACAAGCGCAACAATCAAACACAAGAGACAATGAACACAAATATTTTCCTTAGGGGACCCATAAAGGAGAAAAACCCGCAACTTCCTCAGAGATAGAATCAACACCAAAAGTAAAACCCAAAAATAGTAAGATGATCTCCCGACAGCAGTAGTCTCTCTCTCTCTCTCTCTCTCTCTCTCTCTCTCTCTCGCTCTCTTGTCCTAGCTTCTTCTTTCTCTCTCAGTTATGCCCTACAATTGAGTGTGAGTGAATGTGTGTTAAATAGAGATGCCCCCTCTCTATTTATACTAATTCCTAACTTGACAATAACTCACTAGGGTCGACTTCTCTAGGAGAGTCTAATAACCCTAGGGCCCCACAACTGCGGGGACTTTAACCCTTGATCAATAAGGAGGGTTACACTCTATGACTTTACATGACTTGTTTACATTATTGAATCTCCCGATAGGAACATTGGGGCATGACATGACTCAATTACATTATAGATACTTCCTGGAATAAACATCGGGGTACAATACATAAGATATACAAGTGAATACATTTCGAAGTTACAAATACATCAACACTCCCTCTTAACTAGGAAGGTATTCTCTCGACACAATTTATCAGCACAAGTCTTCTTCTCTGTATCATCTGGATCATCTAGATCATCATCAAGTCATCTTCATCTTCAATTCAACTTCATCTTCAAGTCATCTTCATCTTCAAGTCTGGATCATCACTACTGGATCATCACTGGGTCATCATCACTAGTGCTATCTCAATTCTACTCGTCACAGGAAGTTCTACAAAGGAAACCCTTTTTCATGCTGGTTGTAGGCCTATCCTCCAGGTAGGTATTCATCTTCTTCAACACTTATATCTGACCCAGTCAGAGAGGCCTGCCCAACACTTACATCTGAACATGGGATGAACACATCAACCATGTCAGAATTGCACGCCCAGCACTCACATCTGACCATGGGATGAACACATCAACCATGTGAGAAAGGTCCAACACTCACATCTGACCATGGGATGAACACATCAACCATGTTAGAAAGGACCGACACTTATATCTTACCATGGGATGAACACATCAACCATGTAAGAAAGGCTCAGCATTTATATCTTACCATGGGATGAACACATCAACCATGTAAGAAAGGCTCAACACTTATATCTGACCATGGGATGAACACATCAACCATGTCAGAAGGGCTTAGAACTTATATCTGACCATGGGATGAACACTTCAACCATGTCTGAAGGGATCAACACTTATATCTGATAATGTGAGATGAACACATCCCACAGTCACATCAGAATTGATCTGCACTTATATCTGATCATGTGAGATGAACACATCCCACAGTCACATCAGAATGGCTCTGCACTTATATCTGATCATGTGAGATGAACACATCCCACAGTCACATCAGAATGGATTTGCACTTATATATGATCATGTGAGATGAACACATCCCATAGTCACATCAGAATGGCTCTACACTTATATATGATCATGTGAGATGAACACATCCCACAGTCACATCAGAATGGCTCTGCACTTATATCTGATCATGTGAGATGAAAACATCCCACAGTCACATTAGAATGTATCTGCACTTATATATGACCATGGGATGAAAACATCAACCATGTTAGAAAGGCTCACAGACTCATCACTTCCCTTTGGAGGGAACCTCGATCTGGAGAACACCAAGCTTCTCCCTGAAGTACTTAAACTTCACTCTAGCCATTTCTAGCATAGAATCACATCAGGGTTGATTACATCCAAAGATAACCTATGAGCTTCGCTAAGACCTATTACATCCGAGGAAAACCTACAGGACTATTTACGTCTGAGCCACCTACGAGCTTTGCCAGGATTTTATGCTCAAAAAACCTGTCTCATCGGCTATGCTAGAACTCCCTCTTTCAAGAGATCTCAATCTGGATCACATATAGGAGCTTCACTTCTCCTCTCTGATCTCATATTGAAGCAGCATCCTGAAGTTATCTTCTTATCAATGGAATTTCCTACCCAATCTGAATCCACATAACCCTCCAGGTTAATCTTCAGATTCGTATCATACTTGAGCCCATACTCAACTATGCCCTTCAGGTACCTCACTACATTCTTTGCAACCATCAAGTGAACATGTCTCAATGTGTTCATAGCAAAGCAAATATATGGTCTCATATTTGTCAGGTACATCAAGGAATAAATCATCTAACGATACATTGTGGCATCAATTGTCTCTGATGAAGCAACACTCAATAGCTTCAGGTTCGATGCCATAGGTGTGGTCATGGCCTTGCAGTTTGTCATCTTGAATCTCTTTAGGATATATATTGCATACTTCCCTTGTCCCAGGGAGATTCCATCCACATTCTGCCACACCTCTATGCCTAGAAAGTAGTGCACCATATCCAAGTCCTTCATCTCTAACTTGGCAGCAAGTCTCCTTATTGCAACTTTAATGAGTTCCTCTTTTCTATCAGAAACAAGTCATCGACATATAACAGGAGCATCACTGGTCTTCCACCTTCAACCTTGAAGAAAAGGTTGGAATCCACTTTAATATCAGTAAATCTTAGAGTCATTAGTAAGCTATTGATCCTGTCGTACCATGTCGAACCTCAGGATCTTCTGCAGTCACTCCCTCTGAAGCAGAGCATCATTCTCCCTCTGTATTTCATAGTCTATGCACTAAAACATTCTGTACTGGAGTGATAAGTAAATTCCTTTGATACTAATATTTTATGTATCCATCTAGAGTCATTGGATACCAACATCTTCTATCTTGAACCTTTTCATAGGTTCTTCTCACACCCATCTGTGAGCTTGTCATCCTCTATAGGCTTTCATCTTCAACCTTGTAGCAAAGGTTAAGGTATTCAAGCTCCTCATGTATGTGTTATCCCATGGGTGTATTCTGAGCTCATACAAGGCCTTATTTGATTTACACACATGAGTCTCCCTGTCATGTGTCTCAACTCCCACTGGCTGCAAATGTCTCTTCGTAGTCTATTCCTTCTTTCTGTGAGAAGCCTCATGCTATGAATCTTGCCTTGTATCACATATAATTCTCTTCAAGTCTCGATACCGCATCCTAAACATCATTCTTCATGATTTGATACTCTCCTTCCCTTTCTTCTTGGCTACTTATTTAAAGATGGAAGGTTCTGCATCAATGATGTCGCTCAACAGTGTCACATAACTGCACTATGTCTTAGGTCTCTTGAATTCTTGTCATACTATTCTTCATTTTGTATTATTTCTTGAATTGTCGTCACTTTTTCTTCAGAACAAGTCTCATCCTTATTTTCTTGTAGGCGATTATATGCGATCTTTCCTACAAGTCAAATGCACCAGTTGTATGATTAGAAACATTTCATAATTCATATTCATAATGGTAAATTCTTATGCATAAATATATAATCATGCAACTATTTTATCCAATACAACATTCATCCATATCTCACAGAAACTTTCTAAATGCCTTCCATCTCTACCGGGACAACATTGAGATTGTGAACTAATCCAATATGTCAGCAAAGAGGTTTCATTCTAGATAAGTAGCAATGGAAAGTTGTATAGAACCATGAGCTACTTACCCATCACATGCATATTAGTATTATTCTTTCATTAATGCAAACATTCTATCATGCATAATGATTCAAATGAATATAAACAAATGCATAACAAAACAATATCATGAAATTACAATTGAATACTTATCTTTATTTGTTTCATGGGTAGACTCCTTCTTTCAGCTTCATCATCTTCTTCATTCATAACATCATCATTTCTTATCCAAATGCTAAGATGGATAAGTTGAGTCCTTCATATTCCTCATCGCTTGAGGGATCTTCTTTGGATGATGAGAGACTGATATTCAGTTTCTCCCATATTCTTTTCTCTTATTATGAGTAGAGCTTCTTCTTGTGTGTGCTCTTGCCAGAGTCTGCTGAAAGTAATCACTTCCTTCTGGAACAAATTCCTCAAATGAATGAATCCCATGATCCTAGGAGGCCATTCAAGGTGGTTATCACAACTTCTAAATTCTCCACTTCTTCTTCTACCTCTTCAAGTTGTTCTTTGATTTGAGAGACCCTTGTAAAGTATGACTTTATGGTCTCTACATTCTGGATCTTCACATTCTTCAACTATTTTCTCAAAGTCATCTTCTAATTTATGTTATTTCCTTCAAATAGCTTGGTCAAGGAATAAAACATCTCTTTCAATGTCTTCAGGGAAGACACTTGTGGTATAAGGTGATATGTGATTGAATTAGCAATGATATTCTTGGCCTTGACCAAGTTCTTTTTGTGTAAGGCTTTTAGCCTCATCTCCCTCTGGAACTGGAACCTCTCTACTTATGTAGGTGTCCAATTCATTTCCTTCAAGAACTAGTGAGATCCTATAATTCCATGCTTGGAAGTTGTCAGCCTCACCAATCTTTTCATCAAGCTAGTGTGATTAGTCATCTTAAAATTAGAACCTCAACTATAAATAGAAAAAGATTAGATATTACCGATTTAAAGGTATCCATCCTGGTTTTGGAGCTGGATGATCTAGGGTTTGTTAGAGAAACCCTAATTTCCAAAACTTGGAATATTTCAGATCTGATTGGATATAAATATAGACCTCTTTAAGGAGAGCTGTCCAATGTACTCCTTTTCTGAAAACAATGGAGGAAATCTCCTGGAACAGGAAGCCCTAGTCTACCAATTTCTTCTACAGAAATTCCTGATAGTGTTTTTGTGGTATCTCCAAAATTAATACTCCTCTATGTCTAAAATTTCATACTGAGTTAACCTCTTCTATCCTCTTTTCAACACCACATTTTTTACCAAAATTGGTATCACCAATTGGTACTTATGATATTTTTCCCAAGGTGACTTATCTTAGGACTGTTCAGCATAGAGAACTTGTACGGACTGCCACGTGTCACTGTTTCACCTCTGGGGTCTGAAACTTTTACCACAGAAATTAAAGTCCATTCCCTATCTAGAACATCTTGTGAAATTTCATTTGGAACTTTGTATCCCAAGATATTGCAATTCTCCCTAGGTGTCGTATTTAAGGATGAATCCTGGAATAGGCTGGAACCCTGATTTAGAGGAAACATATCTTCCAGAATATAATCAATATGAGGCTAAAATTTTTGCACAGGGTACATACAAATTTTATATTTATCTTGTGAAAGTTTCAGCTCTTGATCCTTCTCCAATATCAAGATATAGTGAATGTACCAAAACTACTAGTTTTAGTATTTTAGGGGTTTTCAGGCTCAGGGTCAAACTAGGGTTTGACTTTCCCTGAGTTTCATGCAACCAAAAATCTTGACCCAGGTCTCTGAACTTTGATTTTGATGAGGATATTAATCCTATGTCGAGCTCACTAAAAAATTCCTCTTCTATAAAAAGCCCTAATTTTCTGCAGCAAAAACTGAAAATGCCCAAAATCAAATTCTGCTTTGATAGAAAGATGTGCCCTTCAATGGAGGTTCATCCTAGCCTCGTTTTGTTGATGGATTATGGAGAGATACCCAAAAATTAAGAATCCCTAGCTTCTGCATTTGCATAGTGTCTTCTTCTCATGTTAGCTCTGATACCATGTTAGATTTTTAACATTTAAGCTATATGATCTTAGGATCTTATCTGAGAGAATAATAAACACAACAATCAAACACAAGAGACAATGAACACAAATATTTTCCTCTAGGAAACCATAAAGGAGAAAAAATCTCAACTTCCTTAGAGATAGAATCAACACCAAAAGTAAAACCCAAAAATAGTAAGATGATCTCCTGACAGCAGTAGTCTCTCTCTCTCTCTTGTCCCAGCTTCTTCTTTCTCTCTCAGTTATGCGCTACAACTAAGCGTGAGTGAATGTGTGTTAAATAGAGAGGATACTTCTCTATTTATACTAATTCCTGACTTGACAATAAATCACTAGGGCCGACTTCTCCAGGAGAGTCTAATAACCCTAGGGCCCCACAACTGCGGGGACTTTAACCCTTGATCAATAAGGAGGGTTACACTATATGACTTTACATGACTTGTTTAGATTATTGAATCTCCCGATAGGAACATCAGGGCATGACATGAATCAATTAAATTATAGATACTTCCTGGAATAAACATCGAGGTACAATACATACGATATAAAAGTGAATACATTCCGAAGTTACAAATACATCAACAATGAGTGAGCATAATAGATACCAATATAGAATAATGAGCCAAGATATCACTTAAATATATAAAAAATATAGTCATTAAACAACTAAGTCCAAAGTATAGGTTCATTTCTTTATGTCACCATTACCATACTAGAGATCCATGCCTCTGAAAATGTCAAAACAGCTTCCACACAAAGATGGTTATAGACATAAACAAGAATAAGCCAACCTCTGTAAACATGATGAATAAGAACAGAAACCCTAATCAAAAGAGATCAAGAGTCTCATGACAATAATTTGAAGATAAGAGATGAATAAAATTTAATTTTCTCACCAAAACTAAATCCCAAGAGTTGCTAAAATACGAGTCTGTCAATCTGCAGCAGAAAATCGAAAGCAGAGAAAACGAAAAAAAAAAATTAAAATGACCGTAACACGGTTAGTATTTTCTGAAATATTTATTATAACTTGTTTCCATAACTAGAGAATCCATTATGCATCCACTATTGTAAATAGAACAAAAATCTGGGTACTCAATCAAGAGATATTCACTCTGAAATATTTCTGTCGATATGGAAAATTTATGAAAAATAGTTGACTTTAAATCAGCGATATCTTCGCTTTCCAAACACGAAATCAGACGTTTTGTTTTTGAAATTGAGTATTTTTGCGAGAAGAACTTAGATATGCAATTTATTTCTTAAAAAAACTACAAAGAAAATGTTAAAAAAATATCTGAAAGTCGTCGCCCAATTTTTACATTAAACATTTCTCCACAAGGGTTAGTGTTTGGAAGAAAAAATTGAAATATGGAAAATAGAACTCAGATTTGAAAAAATATCATAGGGGTATTATAGATCAGGTCACAAAACTATAAAGTATGAATAGACTAAGTAAAATCATCAACATATGTTACTTGAAAATAAAAATAAAAAATTGCCGAAGAAGGTAGAGCATAACAACCTGCTCTGATACCATGTTAGAATATTGTGAACATATGAAATAATATCATAACACAATAAAAAATATGAAAAGAATTACTAGTCTATCCTTCTATCTACCAAGCAACATAAAGCATGAAATAAAATTGGAGAAAAGAGAACAATAAGAGAACATCGATATGCGTGGTTCACCTAATATGGACTACGTCCACGGGAAGGGTTGCATATTCCATTATTCTGAATATAGATCTCCAAGATTACATGGAATCCTAACATATGCATCACATCAAACTCCATCACGCAATCATGTCACAATCATGTGTGTACAAATGACATACACAACATGTGTTGTGTGATGAACTACAATCAACACATACCCAAAAGGGTCTCCTTCAACTCTCTTATATACCAAGAGGTTTGGATTACAATACATCCCACAACACATGTGGGATAAATGAATTTCCACCTCTTTATATAGATAATGGTTACAAAGGATATAATTACAATGATGCATGTGGGATAACTCTATTTTATAATATTAGAGTTATTTTATGCCTTTAAATGATATTTTACTAATATACTACATAATTCATCATTACATATTCTAACACAAGGCCACAATGAACCATTCCTTATTTTGTACATCACTCATTTTGAAGTTGACCTTAGCCATCATAGTTTTGAATCTTTGATAGAAATACCACACTAATTCGTTGGGGAGTCACTTTATTTCCTTCAAATCCATAATATATGGTGATTCCAACTTTGGCTTCTTAAATTCATCAATCAGTCCCATCCTGATTTTCGCTAGGATATTTTGTGGATTCCCTGTCAATTTTTACACAAATTTCCTATACCAATCAAATGCCCAGCCTCTAAAGGTCATCGCTAGTTGTCCTTTCTTGATATACTCATCTTGTACTTGTTTCATTGTCCATACTGCTTCACACAAGAACCAACATTTCTCTAGGTCCTCAGTCACATTTCCTTGGAACAAGGGTAGCTTTATGTCACCACTGATCATCTTGGGTTTCCTACTGGTATTTTTCGATCTGCTACTATTGCTATTGTGCTGACATGCAGGACAAACCTACGAATAACTTATGTTTCTTTCTTCCAAGTTTGGCATGGTGGGAGGGGTTGTAGGTACGTCGTAGCTCTTGATTGGTCCTCCCTCAAATTTAGAGTGTCCTGGTCATTCCCTTCATTGTTGTAGGGTCACTTATTGCCTTATGGTCCCACTTCATAATTGTCTATTCCGATCACACTAGGAATCTCTTCCTAACTCAATGATATATCCTTCCAAAATGTTCTATCCATATATCGACAACTCTTGAATCTTTGTTGTTGACCCTACACAACTACTGGATTAGATTCATAATCCAATGCTCAGGCTCGCCTCCCTGGAAATTATTCTTCTAAAAAGTAAGTTGTGCCAACCATTCACATAATACTATCGAAAATTCACAGAAAAATACTTCATGGGTGTCAGAATACATGTAATTTTCTAACCATTCCCTCATCGACCATCTCGAATTCTGGCTTTCTTCTTCGACAAACTCTCGGTTCTTGTTATCGAACCAATCCTGGATTTTTGGTTTCGTCATATGCCACAACATGTCCTCTCCTTTTTTGTACTATGGCCCCGACAATAGAACCATCTGTTGACACACAAATTTGTCTCCAGGGGTTCACTTCACACTCCTGTAAACAAACATCGACACAAATTCCTTAAACATCAACCATGAAAGGATTTACCCTTTCCAAAAGCACCCATGAAGTGAGTGCAGTCTCACCCAAGATGTTTAAGGGGAACTGTAGGAACCATGTTTCCTCAATGGGGAGGGGACATGCGTTTCTTCCCAACCATTCACAACACAACCCGAAACCCATATTTATACCATACTATTATGCTGCCCTAGTTGCATTAACCAATATTTAACCATTCATAGCATAACTAGAATTCCCATTTAGATTAACATGTATCTAATCAACTATGCATAAAAAATTATTAAACCAGTGCAAAACATTAGTCATAAGAGATAACAACAAAGACAGTGCATAATCATCTCCATTCGTAAAAGAGATTCACATCAGAGAACACCAAAAGAAGCTACAAGACAACAAGAACATATATAATCCACAAATGCGAAATCATACACCACAGAAAAATCCCAAATACATGGAAAACTTTCTTAGATCTCATCGATTGATTCATCCTTTGATGATGCTCATTCTGATCCAAATGCTTACAAGTCTATTTCTATTTATATGATCACTTGGTCATTACAAAATGGCCTGCTTTACCAACTACTAACTAACTTGACCAAAATTCCTTGTTTCTCAGCTTATTTTCCCTCCGTGGTTGGTCCTTTGTTCTTGTCTACACCCTATTTTTTGTTGGAGGTGCCGAACTTTGTGTTCTCTAGACCCGTTCCAACAACAATTACAAATTTCCCAATTAAACTATTAAAAAATAGCCTAAGTTTATTGGAAAAAATATTTTTCTCAGAAATTAAAAAAACATATGGGGAGCCTAGTGCAATGTTCCTCAAATAAGTGGCTAGCATGCTTATATACATATACACTTGGAATTTAATAACCTCCTAAGGCCTAACAACCAAGGCGAATACTCCAGCTTTGGAGGTTTAGTGAAAAACTCAGAAATTATAAGTCATTTATGCAACAACTGATAAGTAACAAGGGAGAAAACACTCTAGAGTATCACATTGATAGTTAATTTTAATTCATACAAGCCTTTTACAAAATGTCATCATGCTATGCCAACATATTACAATATCCCCACGGTGTATGAGCATGCAATTATTTAAAAAGGGGCCCAAAAAATGGCCCTGATGTGACCATGGAACTTCCAAGAGTTGATAATGAACAAGGTACTTGTTCACAACTTTGAAGGCGCACTGGAAATCCACTTAAGTGAAACTTTAGTGGATAACAAACTGCAAAGCATATATCCAACCTCGTGTTCATCAAGTACATCAATGAACCAATCATTTATATGTATACTATGGCATCAACTATCTCTGAAGTAGTATCACACAACAACTTCAAGTTTGATTCCATTGGTGTGGAAAAATCCTTCCAGTCCATCATCCCAAATCTCTTTAGGATATCTACCAGATATTTTTCTTAACCAAGGAAAATCTCATTTGGATTCTACCACACCACAAGGCCTAATAAATAGTGCATCATACCTAGGTATTTCATATCGAACTCTATGGCAAGATTCTTATTTGTATATGCAATGAGCTTCTCGTCACCTATGAGGAACACATCATATACATACAATAGTAGTATCATTGGTTGTCCATTCTCAATCTTGAAGTAGAGGTTGGAATATGATTTACTATTGGTAAATCCCAAGATCATCAAAAAACCTTCTATCCTTTCGTACCATGTCCTAGGTGTCTATTTCAAATCGTACAAGGCCTTCTTCATTTTGCACACATGGGTCTCTCTTTCATGTGTCTCAAATCCTAGTGGCTGCTCCACATACACTTCCTCTTCTACTACACCATTAAGGAAGGTTGTTTTCACATCCATATGGTGTACCTTCCACTGCATCACTGCAACTATCACAAGTATAGATCTAGTATAAGTTTATATGTTCATAGGAGAAAATGTCTCCTCATAATCTATGCCTTCTTTTTGAAGAATCCACAAGCCACAAATCTTGCCTTGTATTTATTGATGTTGCCATTTTTTGCATGCTTTATTTTGTATATCCATTTGGAAGATAATACTGACTTCCCTTCAAGTCTTGGAACTACATCCCAAACATCATTCTTCGTGATCGACTGGTACTCTTCGATCATGGAATCTTTCAAATCTTTCTTCGTGTCTGCTTATTCATAGTTGGAAGGCATTGCATCAATGATATCACATAACAATGCTACATAGATAGTGTATGGTCGAGGTCTCTTAATTCATTTGGAATTCTCGTATAGAACACCATAATTTTTTTTCATCTTGGATGATCTCTCGTACCTTATGTAGTATTATCTTATGAGTGTTCATCTCTCGATATGGATCTATAGGTCTCTATGGCTTGGTCATATCATGGTATTCATGGTATTTAGGAGTCATCTCTTCCATAATTGTTTCTCTAACTCTAGGAGCTTCAAGTTCTTATTCATGTACTTCATCATAGTGAATCTTCCTTCAGTTACTGAAGGTTGTCTCCTCGTCAAAGGGAACATCTCTGCTAACCTTGATCTTCTTGAAGGAAAATATATAGACTCTTTATCCTTTGATGTATCATTGTATCCAGCGGATATTACCTTCTTTCCTAAAGGACCCAAGTTTGTTATATTCTCATTTGGAATATGTATGTAAACTAGGAAACCAAATATTCTGAGATGGATGACTTCTGGTTTCTTTCCTATGGAAAATTTATCAAAGGATATGCAGAGGTGACTGCTCCAATGGAGAAGTTATTGAAGAAATATGTTAAGCTCTAGTGGACCAAAATTTTCCAAGAGAGTCTGGAAACTTTAAAGACTCACGATGGTTACAACACCCATACTTGTATTTCCATACTGGAAAAAGGAATTTCATGTACATATCGATGCTTTGTTTGTCACGCTTGGCGTGGTACTAGCTTAACCTGGAGAAGGGTTGATTGATCATCCTAATGCTTTTGCTAGCATATAATTGTCAGCAACAGAGAAGAACTATACCATGATTGAAAGAGAAGGACTAGCTATGGCACTGTGCAGAAATTCAAACATTGTTTGTTGGGTGTACATTTCAAAATGTACACAGATCATTCAACATTGAAATACCTAGTCAATAAGCTAGTGTTGGGGGGAATATTTGTCAGTGGCTTCTCCTTTTTCAGAAATTTGACTTTGAAGTTATTGTTAAACCGGGTTGACTGAATTTAGGAACAGACCATCTGTCGAGGATCGAAAGTGGAAACAAACATGGTAACCTTGATGATAACCTCCCTAATGTGCATATATTTGTGATAACATTGTTTGGTGATCATTACAGAGAAATCATACAATTTTTTAGTAAGGGCTATGCAACAACTGAATTTACTACTACACAGAAGAAATAGTTAGTTGTGCGAGTTGTAGACTTCCAGTTGATCGTTGGACAATTATATAAAATGGGCCATGATGATATTCTTCGTAGTTTCATCCTAGAACATAAGCGACCAATTATACTAAATGAAGTGCATGTTGGTATTGCAGGAGTCCATTTTGTTGGAAAAGATACAGTGTGAAAGATATTGAAAGCGGGATTGTGGTGGCCCACCATGCATGCAGATGCCCAAGAATATTTTTGCAGCTGTAATGTCTGTCAAAGAATCGAAAAGTCGTTGAGATGAGATGAAATTCCATTAGTACCCCAAATAACTCTACAAGAATTTGATAAATGGGCATTGATTTTTTGGGCCCTAATAGTCCAACAGGGAAGCACGCATGTGCAAGATATATAATTTTTGTGACCAACTACCTGACAAGATGGGTCGAAGCAGCACCAGTAAAAGATTGTACTGCTATGACTGCTGCTAAGTTTTTGTTTGAAAATGTTGTGACTAGATTTGGATGCACAATTTTTTTTATAAGCGACCAAGGCACACACTTTGTCTACCAGTTGATTGAGTAATTGGCAAAAGAATTCCATATCCAGCATAGAAAGACAACTCCATACCACCCTCAAGCAAATGATGTTGTCAATGCATTTAACAAAATCCTGGAGAATTCATTGACAAATATTTGGAATGTCCAAAGAGATGAATGGGATCAAAAAATTTCCGTGCTACTAGGGGCATATCACACGACCTTTAAAAAGTTGACAAGTCAATCAACTCCATTTTGATTGGTATATGGACAAGAAGTTGTGATGCTGATGGAATACATTGTACCCAAACTGAGGATTGTTGTGATCACATAGATGACAGATGTTGGTGCTATCAAGGAAAGATTTTCACAGTTGATATAGTTGGAATAAGATTGTTCTGTTGCAGGATATCATCAAAACGTTGAGAAAGAATGACATAAAGTATTTCATGATCGCCACATCAAGAAAAAACAATTTTAAATCAGAGGACTTGTTATTATGTATGATAGCAAATTATTCAAGCATCTAGGTAAGCTAAAAACACACTGGTTAGGACTATATTGTAACACATATCACTGATGGAAGTACTGTGCAATTGCAAAAGTTGGATGGAACACCTGTCAAAGTACTGGTAAACAGAATTTGGCTAGAGCCTTATCAAAATAGCCGCAACTCTGTCGAATTAAAAAAAAACAAAAAAAAGCAAAAAAGAAAGAGAAAAGAGAAAAGAAAGAAAAACAAAAACAAAATCCTTTGAAATTTTTTGTTTTAATCACAGCAATGAGCCATCGCAAATAAGAAGCAAATATCGTTGCATATTGCTATTCTTTTGTAGAGAGAGGAAAATTATCACAGACCCTTTGTCTTCCGCAAGAAAAGAAAATATGGTGAAGACAATTCGCCTGTCGCATTAGAAGGAAATTTTTTGAAAAAGTGAAGATAGGTCGTAGGAACAATGATGTTGTCGCAAGTTAAAATAGAGTCACATAAATGATAGCTGGATGTAATTAATTCAAAGGAGACCATAATTAATTTAAAGGCCCGAGATATTTTGGCATTGTACATTTTGGTCACTTCCGTCTTTATTACACAATAACTACCACTATTATGATAGGCGAATGACGGCATACATAGAAGTTTCCTAATAATCATTCATACGAGCATCCCATGTGACAGAAAGGACAACTACCTTTCCATTTATTTCCCACTCATGTGGAGGACTAACGGAATGAACGACTAGATGTTATCAACATTTGCGCCCGAGTATTCAGTTCATTCTACTACATTCAAGAGAGAGATTGGTGTCTGCAACTGCAAGAGTCAAACTGAGTTTTCTATGGAGGATGGTTATTTCAATTTAAAGTACTAGCACATTTGTATAATCTGATGTCGTGGCTACATTACCCACACCCATTATGGAAGACACTACTAGATATTTTTTACCGCACATTGTAGCTACTGAAGAAGCTTAACAAGTTCCATTTAGCCCTACAATCGAACTAAGACCAGACCCACCAGGTACATCTGGTACAACAACGAGAAAATGTTCCAAAATCCAAAAGAAGAAAGCACCATCACCACCACCACTAGAGGAGGAGGAATAATCAATATTTGCGACTATGCTGCTACCATATGTTCCACCAAGAAAATATAGTGCACCAACAATTAGAGTTCTGAAAAATACACGGTACCCACTTGTAGCACCTATTGTTCCTGAAGGAGTTTAGGTGTCACTAAACATTCTTCCAAACCTTAAGAAGCTAAACTTTGTCGATCATGACACACGAAAATATCCATATTTGGACTTGAAGAACTACATGGTGGTTGTACAAGATACGTCGTATGGCTCGAAGCGCCTAGTTCCAATGGAATGGGTAAGAGGATTGGACCAAGAAGGTTTACTATCATTGATGTATATGTCGCATTTTGGTCGAAGCACATAGGTGAATGCATGTTCCAAACAGTTACTGGTATCATTCCATGATGGCTTCCTATGGATCGATAGAAAAATTTATGTGGATGTCGAGCTGATAGCAGCGATTACATGACTACCACTTGCAAGCATAGACCCATCATCATTTTTCAAAAAAGACAAGGACATTATGCTGACAAACAAGTTAAAAGATAAGTATGATTTGTCTAGATATACAAGAGGCCTTTTAATAGCCTCCATTAATGACCACACAGTTCGGTTTACAACCAAGGTTTTGGCTACCAAATTGGTACGGAAGATGTGACCGAACCAATGTACTACAAGATCAATCGCAGTCACTGAACTATGTGTGGAGGGAGTTCAAATGAACTAGTCGCATTATTTTTTGAATGATTTATTAGCATATGTGGAATAATTGTAGGAGAAAGGTACCTCATTCCATTATTCCTGGCTAGCCATTTTAATTTCATTTGTCACATGCGCAGAACCATTGAACTACTAGGGGGTAGATATACCAGTGCAATGTTGAGGATCTCAATACCAGAATCTCTTGTTTGAGAAATATAAAAAAGGAGTGACAAAGAGACAACAATGTGGAATTTTTTATGCATGGAGAGGCCCTACGCTATCAGGTGAAAAAGAAGGCAAGAATCAAGGACAAAAACATTCAATGGTTTTAAAATATTATTAAATTTATAATTGGGCCCCATAACATATTGTTGCATTCGTGACAATATCCACAACACCACTAGTTAGCGACCCAATTCTTGTTTTCTGAAGATGAAGTTGAGGCCATTACCCAATATTGGTCACAATAATGGTGAGTTATGGGTGTCGATGACCTATTATCTTCTAAAGAATACCTACGAGAGAATGATCCACCGGTGTAGAAGGATGGAGAACAGGGAGAGGACCCACCACCACAAACACAAGACCCACAAAATTCTATCAACCCTCTCTGGAATGATTCAAGCACAACCCAGACAGATCCAATGGTGGGCAATAAAAGGAAGTAGACTGAGCATCCTGACACAAGGCATAAGAAAAGGAAGGATAGAAAGATAGCAGGAATTGTCGGCCTTGAAAATGACGATGTTACCCTTTTGATGACATTAATTATAGAGGTCGCTACACAGATATTTCATAAATTAGGTGAGTGGCAAACAAAGATGACAAGAAGTTTTATTGACTTACTCTAGACACTATGTATGGCGTTCAAAGATGCAGGGTCATGATCGACTACATACCACAAGGGACAGCCTCGCAGGACTTAGTGAGCCCGTCAAAAGAGCGATCGACTAATGTGTCGATACCTATTCCACCAATAAACACTCAACTGGTGGGAGAAGCACTCGACCTGGGAATGGCAAAGTTGAACACCATGGCCAAGAACTTGGTCCATATCACCATCGATTTTTCTCAGATGTCGTTGTATGAGGTTTATGTAATACAAAATGTCATAGTCATGAAAATGAAGGTTAGATAAGGTGCATTGATCAAGAAAGTGTGTGCATTAAATAATAATGTTAGTAATATGAATAAAATAATCAAAGAAACTGAATAGAAATCCAAAACATGGGAGGAGGACAGGCACATAATCAAAAATGTTGTAACACTTGCTTGCAATAATTTTTCAAATGAAGGATTAACAGATGAAATATTTGTAGAGGCCAAGGTCATTGGACTTGGCGAAATAGTAGAGGACCTTCGCAAAAAGGATGTATACTTAGAAGCACAGGTGATACCTAGTACACCCCCAAATACAATGTTGGAAGAAAGAAGAATGAAAGTAGTAGAAGTTACGAAGAAAATAGAAGAGGAAGAGGCATTATTTTCCAAGGCAGTCGAACAAGTTTCTCAGACGTGGGAACTGTTGATCGATGATGTCGAGTTAGAGAAAGTTACACAGCATATATGCATTGCTAAGAATGAGGAAAATTAGATGAAAAATGAAATGAAGAAGTTTCCCTTAGTATAACAAATGGCTAAGGCTGCTGACATGAAAAAACTACAACAACAAGTCGCAGGGTTGCACACTCAACAGCAATAGAGGACTGACAAAGTCGTCGAATTGCAGGTCGAAGTAGAAAGAGTTACAGGCATTATTCATCCTGTACATAAAAAAGTGCAACAAGCATCAGAGTCCACAAGACTTGCAACATCAGAACACATCAATTCCAACCTTGTGGAACATTTGTAGAAGGTAGAAGAAGATGTGCAAGGAGAAACAAAGGAGATAGTGAAAATATTCCAATATTTTCAAAGTAAATTCGTCACAACGACAAAAGATTAAGAATAGCATAGAATGGCTCGGTATGAGCCATAGGTGAGTGTTGGGGACTTGTTGACCCTAAGAAAACATAGGAAAAATTCAGCCATAATTCTACTCGGAAAGATGAAGAGTATGGTCATGCGACAGAGGAAGCTATGACAGAGGAATAGATACGATAGAATAAGTAGCAGTAGAAGGAAATCTACGACAAAAGTAGTCATGAGGGAAGAAGTTCGCGACAAAAGGGAAGATGAGACGAGATCAACCACAACGAAAGGAACCATATTAGAAGGCGTCTAGTGGTTGAAAAGGAAATCTCGAGAGATCGTGGGTAAGAATTCAGCGAGATTCATGCATGATTTAGTCAATAAATCATCTTCGTATTTTGGGTTGATAGTTAGTACTAACAGTTGTAACATAAATACACTAGAGTAGGAATGATAGCCTTTCGACTAACATAATAGAATCCACTAATTATGACATGTAAAAGTCTATAAAAGGGAGAACCCAAGTTGTTTGTGGATTATACAGTTACTTCCTGGTTGTTCTGTCTTAGTCGTGGTTATCTGTTGTTTGTCTGTAGAGTTGAAGAGATATAGAGTTGTAGAGAAGAGTGAGTTTATCCATGTTGTGTGTGGATCGACAATAGAGTGAAGGAGAGGAAAATTTCAGTGACCTGAGACTAGAGATCATGAGTGGAGAGATAAGTATGTATAGATTGTAAAAGAATATCTAGAACAGAGTCTGTAAGCTAAGTGTGCAAATGAAAGGTGCCATATATTTCTCATGCCAAATGAAGAGCACCTTTGTGGTTTTTCCCGAATGGGTTTCTACATTAAATGTTGTCTATGGGTATATCTAATGAACGTGTTTTTGAAGAATGAATGTATGTTATGAATTAATGTATATGTATTTTCTTATGAATGGGTCTTTATATGCATCTGTCGCACTGTTGTTAGTTGGAATTGTTGAGAAGGAGGTATATTAACTATTATAATCCCTATTCATGGACAAATACAGTCACATATTGAATGCATGCAATAGGAATAATTAATATGAACATCAGTTTCAGTCAAGAAATATAGTAAGGTGTCAAGGGAGAGGAAATCCCCACACAATTGTAGAAACTTGGTTCTGCTAGTTACCCATAAGAGATATCTCGAGTGAGACTGCATCTACATTGTAGGTGATGCTGACTGAGCTCTGTTCTGTTGGGCCGATATATTGGGCTTTGTTGATGAACAAACAAGGGACTGAACCTAGGTCGAAGGGAGAAAACACCAATAGATTTCGTTAATAATTATGTGGTGGATTTGACTTAACAAATATTTAAATCAGTTATCTTAGTTTCTAACTGATTCTCCAAGATGTTGTTTAATTTCTTTTAGTTTTTGAGCGGGAATATTTTTAATGTATTGGGTTATAAAGAATTACAAATACCTTCTTAATGTCCTTTTTTCTCCTTGGTGTACTATCTATGTAATTCATAAACCATGTTAGATCTCTTTTCCTTAGGCTTCTACAAATTCAACTATTTGTTTTGCTTCATTGGCTACATCTTGTGCATCCCATATCTTTTCAAAAACAAACCAATACATCTTAGGATCTTTGTTCCCATCATATAGAGGAACGTTTCTAGTAGTGTGAGGAGCCATATATGCAAAATTACTTCGTGATGGTGGTTGATTGTTAGGTGCTGACTTTTCCCGGTTGAATTTGTTATCAACATGTTGTGTTTCTTAGGTTTCAATTGATTCAGGATGGTCGACTATGTTTTGTTTTCTTCTTCAGAATTTTCTTGTACTTGTTCAACTTCTTTTAGCAGCTTAGCTTGGCACTCTTTCTCTTTATGTGTGGTAATTTCATTTTCAAATGGTCATAATTATTCATCGTGTCCTTTTCTATTTTTATATTGACTTTCTTATGATTCTAAATTTAGCACGAGGAACAAGCCCATGAAATCCTTAAAGCGTATTGTTATATTATTTTGATAATTCTCTGGGTTGATAGTGATCCAATCTCCTCTTCTTGGTGATATTTCTATGATAATACTATCTTTTATCTGACCTCTTTCATCCATTCAATTCCACACAAGAGAATCCCAAATTCAAAGTGCAACCAATTTTCAAGAATATGATTTACAATGTACATGTTTGATATAGGAATAATTTCTAGGGGAGAGTCATATATTTCCATTTCTTGTGAGATACTTAAATTTTCTAGAATTGCTTCTAATTCTTGTATTTTTTCTTCTAACTTGGGATCCATTATGGTATCTTCCTCTTCCACATTCAATCGAATATTTCTTGACTCAAACAGGGTTAACTACTCATTGACATATCAATCCTCGTTGCAATTATTATTTTCTAGAGCCATCATAGTTACCTCATATTTCTGCACCTGGTCGATCCTCACAAAACTCAGGTAGGGTTTGTATGCTATCAACCTGTCATTCTATGTCTTTTTTATTGTGACTTAATTTTGTTTATATTCATACTTTCTCCATTTTCTTCCATCTTTCTTTTTCTTTTATCTCTCTCAATTTTCTGGATGTCAAATGTGGGTTTGTACCCTTGCATTCTTGTCTATCATATCTTCTTTGTTTCTTCATCCAATGTATATTCTCTCCTCATCGAATTCTCTTCCATAGGAATTGTTATTGTACATGGCCCTTTTCAATTTTACACTACTTGTGGTATCTCATGGGTTATCTCCCCCCCATGGACATGCCCGATTACTTATTCTTGGTTGATAACAATGACTATGTCCATTATTTTCTTAGAAAATACTCCCGTGCTTCTAGTTGTTCTTTCCATTCATCCATGGAAGGTGTGTTTATTGGGGGTCTCAGCTAGATTATATGGTATTCTCAATTAGAATTTTTTGTAGTAAGGTTGGTATAGTACATAATAAATTATCTTGTAGATCGACATATAATCTATTATTTATGGTGTCACCTATGTCTTTTCTTCTATCGTTGTTTCCTTGAAAAAATCATCACGGATTTGTTCTAGCCACTCGTACAGGTTTTTTATAACACCATTAATCAGCTTCGATGATAATTTTTCTTCTTCATAAGTCTTGTTCATAAGCTATATGGTTGAGCAACTTCTTTATTTGTGTTGATGTGCATTATAGAAATATTTGGTGTGTCTCTGTGAAAAATAACTCTCTTGTGTGAACTAGGTGTAACTTGTTTCTTTTGTTGGTTGTGGATCTTGACCTTCTTGATTCATAGATATTATTGTTCAGTTGTGTTCATGCCCCAGTTTTAATGTACACTCGTCCCATTAAGGGGTGTGAGGGGACATAGTATATGTCATTCTGACCATTGTGTTTATTTCAAGAGGATAGATAATGGAATATATATTATCGTGTTATTGTATGTAGATGGAATGCTTGTTGCAGGGTCTAACATGCAGGATATACATGTGCTTAAAATGAAACTAGATAAATCATTTGCGATGAATGATTTCGGTGTTGCAAAGGAAATCCTCGGTATGAGAATAATAAGCGATGGGGAAAATCGTAAATTGAAATTGTCTCAAGGTGAGTACATAGAAAAGGTGTTGGAGAGGTTTAGAATGTAGAATAAAAAACTAGTTAGTACACCTTTGGATAGCCATTTCAAAATAAGTAAGGATATGTGTCCCAAGACATAGGAGGAGATAGAATACATGTCCAAGGTTCCCTATTCATCAACAGTTAGCAGTTTGATGTATTCCATGGTGTGCACAAGACCAAATATTGCACATGTAGTGGCAGTTATGAGTAGGTATATGAAAAAACCAAGTAAAGAGAATTGGATGGAATTATAGTGGATTCTTAGGTATTTGATAGGTACCACTTCTCATCCATTATGTTTTGGAGGTTCAGACACTGTTCTATAGGGATATGTTGATGCAAATATGGCAGGTGATAAAGACAACAAGAGGAGCACCACATGGTATGTTTTTATTGTAGGTGGAACAATAGTAAGTTGGATTTTGAAACTGCAAAAGTTTGTAGCACTTTCATTAATTGAAGTAGAGTACATTACTTCTGCACAGGCTAGTAAAGAGATGATTTGGTTATAGAGGTTCATGGAGAAATTGGGTAAGAATCAAGAGAATAGTAGGTTGTACAATGAAAACTAGAGTGACATTCCTCTTACAAAGAACTCAGCCTTCCATTCTAAGGCTAAACATATACAACTCAAATACCATTCCATAATATCTATTTTGGAAGATGAACTATTAAAGCTGGAAAAGATACACACTAGCTAGAATCCTGCAGACATGTTGACAAAGGTAGTAACTAGAGACAAATTTAGTTCTTGCTCGGTTTTTGTTTGTCTTCAAGCATGCGGATAAAGATGAGAAATTTTCAGGTCCAACGTTCAAATCACAATCCAACAAGTGAAACAACGATGGGGTTGTTGTGATCAGTCCCCAAGTGGGAGATTGTTGGTTCTGATCATGATCTTCTTGATTTAGAGATGTTACT
This sequence comes from Pseudotsuga menziesii, assembly GCA_001517045.1. Taxonomy (NCBI): domain Eukaryota; kingdom Viridiplantae; phylum Streptophyta; class Pinopsida; order Pinales; family Pinaceae; genus Pseudotsuga; species Pseudotsuga menziesii. The sequence continues at coordinate 584,146 of LPNX010169780.1, forward strand.
TTTTAGTTGTGTTTGTACCCCAGTTTTATTGTACACTCATGCCAGCAGGGGTGTTTGGGGTGACCATGTCTCCCCCTTGAGGATCTAAGGGGGGCCATCCCCCCTGGCTGGGGAGTCCAGGGTCTAGTGGGCCCTTGGCAGGTGCTTGGGGGCAACACCCCTGAGAAAGGGGGTTCGAGGGTGAAGCCTTCGAAAGAAATTTTTGGGATGTTTGTTGGACAACAGTTTATGGGCCCATGGTATTGGGTGACTCGTGGTATTTTCCCATGGTAATTCCCCTATAAAAGGAAAGAATTGTAATACGATTGTGAATTGTATTGTAGCATTGTAAAACAATCTTTGTGATTATGTGAGAGAGACTGTGAGAGAGAGAAGAGAAAGTGCAACGGGTTTGTTGCAAGTTGTATTCCTTCATTTTTGTTGGATGGTATAATAATGAAGGACTGGAAATTTATGTGTGGTCGTATCCCATCTTGGGTGAACCACATTATATTGGTGTCTCTCTTGTAATGTGTTTATGTTTTAATATTTGCATCTTGTTTATTGTTATTGCTTCACGATCCTGTTTTTCTAACATATTCTAGCATAATTCTCAAGTAATTGTCGATTTCCCTACACCACCACCTATGTATATTGTGTTTATTCAATGTCTATGCATGTCTCTCTTCAGTATGCTATCAACAACGAAATCAATGTTGTAATCTAGTTTTTTCGCACATTAGTAACCAGTAGCAAACAAATCCATCATATATAAAAACATACATCACATGAGAATATACATGAAGACAAGAAGTAATGGTAGAAATAAGGATAAGTAGCCTTATATTATATAATATATTCATCTACCCATACATAATTCCTTGCATATCCATGCTTATATATCTTACATCCATGGAGAGGGAGATACAAGATCATAATTGTTGGTTGGTTGACCGTCACAACTAGCTCGACAAATCAATCATTTCACTGCTCTTGTAGGCTATGCCAACTACCTCGTCCAACATTCATTTAGGGTTACATCTAGGGTTCTTTCATGCCTCAAATCCTTATTAGGGTTAGGGTTTTAGACCCTCTATAATTTTCCTAAAATTCCACATATGACTATCTCAAGAAGTAAGTAATAGGAGATTATGTGACATCCACTTGATGTAATAATGTGATTAAGGTTTGTCTAGTGGTCTCATTCATAGTTATACAACCCAAGGAATTTTCTAAACATAATGAGTAATACTTAGACTATTGGTCATGTTATTCTTCAAGAACTCACTAAATTATAAATTGAGTGTATCCCACATTCATCATGGGATATGTTCTCATATCCCTCTATCCTATATAATATAGACCAGCTTAGATCCAACTTTACCCGGCTCTATCATGCAACGAGAGGGATCAAATATTTCGAGGTGCAAACCCTGCTTCAACAATTGCACTCCAAAAAAGGGTTTGCACCTCAAAATATTTGATCCCTCTCGGCGCATGATAGAGCTGGGTAAAGCTAGATCTAAGCTGGTTTAGTATGTAATCTTGTATAAAACAAAAACAATGTCAAAAATATGCATTTTGATCAATAATATTCAAAGCATAAAGGATTTTTTTATGTTTTTATAAAATCTCAAAACTTTAAAACATAAAAGGTGTTGTATGGTTCTAAACAACGCTAATTAACTATATGCATGTTAAACTAAATACATTTTGAAGAATTTGCAATCAAATTCTAATAACAAAAATATAAAAAAATGTAAACAAATTATGTCAGTTATATAAATTATTCACTCCATTAGAATATGAAACAAATTCTAATTATTAATAGAAATGGAATGAATAATTTAAAAACAAATTCTAATTAGATATATGAAACCCGTCAAATCCCAATTATATAAATTATTCAAGTCAATAGATATATAAAATCTGATTGAATAATTTAAAAACAAATTCTAATTAGATGCCACCTCGATACAAAGAAGCAAATCCAAGAAGTCATTCACAGAAAACATACTTCTTATACAGTAATTCAATTATACAGTCTTTTTCTTGACAGAAAAAGACTGTATACCAGAAAAACAAAATAGTTTGGAGTCTCAATTATCCCACGCCTCCTATTCCCGCTGGAATGTATTCCATCAATTTTAAAATATTTTCGCTACCATTCGCATGATACCAAGAACCCAAAAGTGTCAATGACAGCTTATGTCGTTTTGTCAGAAATAAGTGAATTAGATATTACACGCATTCAATGTTAACAAAATTAGGTCATCTGATTTTGTCCATTGTCTTTGAAAAGATAAAAGATTCGTAGTTGAGAATTCCAAAATTGTTAGTTACAAAGCAGAAATACATGAATCCCTATGCTCCTTGACAACTCCAAGATTGATAATTACCAAATAGATAGGGAGATGCACAAATCGTTATGCATTTTTATTACTTTATTCATCCATTGTCTAACTCGATCTATGTCATCTGGGAATTTGCAACAACTATTTTCTCAGGGCCGAACTGTGTCATGTGATTGCATATTGGTTCAACTGTGAATTCGATGGTTTATATCACTTCTTTAGTTGCACAAAAAAATCAATATTTCACTCAAAACCTAAAAATTATTTAATTATTAAAATAATTGCATATAACAATTCTGTAGTTGCATGTAAAATCAATATTTCACTTAATAACAATTGAGGCTTGATTTGTCTTAATGAAAAGTAACCAATAAGCATTCGTCATGAGTACATTTATTTCTTTTTATGAATTTCAATTTTTAAATTTGATTCATTGTCAACTAAATGAAAGGTAAGCAATAAGCATTAAGCAATAAGCAATAAGCAATAAGACTGTATATAAAGAGATAAGCAAATTTATATAATTTCTCTTGAAGTGAAAATCGTAGATTGTAGATAAAGAGATAATGTGCTTTGCTGGATCTAAGCTGGAGATCATTTCATAATTGCTGCATTATTAGAAGTGAAAATTGTAGAAGGGAAAATCCAGATGC
>LPNX010169780.1:587232-607904 GCA_001517045.1 Pseudotsuga menziesii
AAATTATACGCATTCGCATACTTGAGACAAATCTGTAATTGCTCTCAGCCTTATTCCGAAGGTCCAGCTTGTACGTATTGTTTTGAAGTGTGTATAGGTGTTTTGATTTACTTACAAATATATATATATACACCTAAGATTATTAATTATTAAGCTGACTTGTATATATATATAAGCATGTGACACGTGTCATCTCCACGTTGAGTACGGAATTACACTTCTACCTCATACCGGGCTGTAGAATGCGCCTCTCGGCGCAATAAAGGAGTATTTTAATTATATAATAAGTGTGATATGTGGATATGTGGGGAGATCGAGCATTACAATATTGGAGAGTTTAATTGAAGAATAGAAGATCATCTTTTGCGAATATTTCCCCAACTAAGGGTTTTAGCCTGTAAGCATTGTCTCCTCTTGTCTCTCTTGTTTCTTTATTTTTTATTCACTATTTTTTGTGATGCATCCATAGGATTTTAGACTGGTTAGGTCTTTAGTTATGTGTTATTACAAATTTTCCTTCTCTGACATGGTATCAAAGTTAGCTATAGAGTTCTAACTCCATGGAAAATTTAGGTATAGAATTATTTTTATGCATTAGACTTATGTAGTCTTCAAATATATTTTCCATCACTTTAGATTTGTCCCTTGGACCCTTTTCTCTTATATATCTACAATTAGATTTGGACAACCACTTAGGTTTTCATCGTATCTTACAAGTTTTCACTAGATATATACAATTTTTAGCAAATATGTCATTGCCATTGTTTTTAGAGAAATGAAATCAATCATAATTGACTATTCACTCATTATATATGGTCCCCAATTACCCAAAATCAAGTTAATTTTCCAAGCTTAGCTTATGAAATTTCATGAATTTTTTAAGCTAAATTATTTTTGGCAATTTTTTACCAAAATTAATTATGTTAGGGTTGGTTATTTCCAATCCTATTTTTTTACCTAGCCTCCATCGAAGCCTATTTTTCAACGAGCCTAATTTTTTCCTGAAACCATGGTTTTGGCAATCTTTTTTAAAAAATCTAGTTTATTTTGGGGTGTCGTTGTTTTCGAGGCATGGATGGGTTGTACGCACACATTCTAACTTTCCATGCATTGTATGGACACATTTTGTACGAACGTGTTGTATATTTCCATGTATTGTATGCGTTCTCGCTTTCCTTTCCTACATTTTTTACTAAGCAATTTCTCTTAGAGAGTCATTTGACATTTTTCCTCTTCATGGGCATTGTACAAATGTGATTTGCAATAGTATTGAGGAATTTTATCAAGCATTTCTCAATGAGAGAGACATTGAGAATTTCTCCATTTCTTTGTATCCTCCGGTGCATTCTATTCCCTACATGGTTGTATGGACGTGAAATATGTTTTGGTGTACATACCATAAACCCTAACATTTTAGTACTTCCCCCTTGCAGTCATATATGTCGAGCTGCATATCATTCTCTTCCCTACTTCACATGGTCGCATGGAGGCACTTTATATTTGTAAGATATATTATCTCTTAAATGATCAATTGGGTTTGTTGTCCTAGATCAAATTCTTGGATCCCTTTTAAGATAGCAGGAGGATTTGCTCATCCTTTTTCAAGCCATTAGTTTCATTAGAAGAGAGGTGATATCGGGCTCTCATTTCTCTACGTAGATGATTCAACAATAAAAACCCCTTGGAATCATGTTGGAATCCACTGGAATCCGTGGAAAAGGTCATTTGCTTAAAGAGATATGTCCCCTCAAAAGGATTTGTTGGCTCTTCACACAAAATATTTGGTTCCTGCCTTGTGTGTTAATACCTACATTTCTACACATCACTTTGGAGACTGCAGACCTACATGCATTCTTCTCTTATATGTTGGAGAGAGTTTAGTACTCTAGAAATTTTAGATATCCATTTCAAGAGATATATCTCAAATAAAGATTGTGGTGAATTTTTAAAGGCTAGGCTTGACCTAAAGTAATAGTAGAAGTGTAACGTAGTGGAGTGGTTAATGTAATTGCAGTTGAAGTGTTCTTATTTGCATTACTTTCTCAAATTTTTAGAATTTATCATCATGACTTATGAGGTTGTTTGTGTTATTTTGTTGATTGGCACTAACTATATGATTTCAAAGAGAAATATGATTGACACACAGGGGCTTCACTTGTTGACCAATATCCTATCATGTTAGTTCATATTGTGGGTTTTAAAATTATCAAAAATTGAACCAATATATTGCAGGTATTGGGGGTGATGAGGGGTTTAAGGTGGGGGTGGGTAGGGTGGTTTATAAGGATTGAGGTATAAAAAGGGGTGGGGAGGAGGTTTTAAGTATTGGGAGGGGGTTTCCACAAAAAGAGTTTGGGTCAATATCTCTAGAAATTAAGGGTATTCTTTAATATCCCACGATCGCACGTGCTATGTGAGAGGTTCACTAAGTGAAGTCCCCGTGGATTGACATTCTTGAGGGAAAGGACCTATAGTGTATCACCAATGGTGACATTAAGATACCAACATATGAAAAAGAGTTAGTTATATTGTAGGAGAGTTGTTAATAGGAAAGAGGGATCATTGTGGAAATTGTTTTAAAAAATGTATAGGTACGTATTGAAGCTAAATATAACCATTTTGAGGTATGGAAAATATTATCCTCTCTATATTATAAGTATGATAATGTTTATACCTACTTCCAAGAAAAGACAATCCATGAACTTGATCCTAAATGCTTTGAGAGAATTGAGTCATTTCTTGTTTAATTGAGTTGAGTCATTTCTCACCTTCGAGAGGCATCTGTCAAGGCGATCCTCTCACCCCTTTCCTTTTCATCCTTATGGTAGAAGGACTAGGGAGGATGCTAAAGGACAATATCTCAGTTGGATCTCTCTGGGGTCTCTCCCTGCATGATAATACCCTCTTGTCTTACCAACAATTTATTGATGACAACCTTCTCTTTGGGAACCCTTCGATTCAGGAAGCTATCACTTTTAACACAGTTCTGCACACCTTCTCAGTTTCCTCAGGTGCTACCATCAACCTAGAGAAATATTAGATCTTCTTCTTTAGCACGAATACCATTACTCAGTGCACTGTGTCTCGCATACTTGGTTTCTCTGTATCTACCCTCCCATCCAAATACCTGACGGAACCTCTTTTTTACTCAATCATCAAGCACTCTTATTGGAAGGAACTCCTGGGAAAACTTAAAAACAAAATTTCTTCCTACACCTTCAGATCTCTAAATCTATCCAGTATAGTAATCCTTCTTTAATTTTTCCTACAATCCATGCCCCTTTATATTTTTTTTCTATTTTGGTTGAGCCTAATTCAGTTCTTAAAGCCATTTTTAATCTTCAACGCACTTTAATTCGAGGAGGAAACAAAAATATCCACAAGTGGGCCCTGATCAAATGGAAAGTAATCACTCTGCCAAAGCGTGAGGGGTGCCTAGGGGTTCAATACCTAGAAACAAATGACAAAGTTCTTTGTGCTAAAATATGGTCGAATTGGATAGTTAAAAATGACACTCCTTGGGCACAACTCTGGAACAACAATTTCACCAAGATTTGGGTGATTACTATACACATTCTCTATGACCTGGACTCACTAGGATCCTCAATCTAGAGATATTCTAATCACCAATGAGATTTGGTTCAACAACATAGCTTCTGGGAAATAAGAACCAAATCCTATGCCAAATTTTGGCATGATTCATGGCAGCAACTGCCAATCTTATCCAACCAATTCGACACACCAGAACTATAGATACTCATGCAAAGGGATGAAAGAACTATGGTCAAGGATTTTTTGGCACAATCGATGCATCCCCATTTTAGGATTTGGAAGGAGCCTACTCTCTATGGCTCTATGGGAGCGGTTGAATCTAGAGAATCCATATGGCAAGAGCTGCAGAAGACGTGGATCAGGGTAAGGAAAGGAAATGATATTATTAGGTGGGGGTACAGACCCAAGGTATCCTTTGCAATTAAGGAAGCCTACTTCTTGAAAATCCAAAGGAAGAAAAGGCCGTTAGATCCCATTTGGAGGAAAATCTGGGAATCCAACTTCTGTCCAAAGATTTCTACCTTTCTATGGATGCTTACTCATCATAGTATCCCGACGTGCGATAACTTGTGAAAAAAATGCTTTCAAGGCCCCTCATATTGTGTCTCATGTGGATGCCATTCTGAAACCATTGACCATCTCCTATACTCTTGTGCACTTACCTGTGAACTATGGAACACGGTTGCTGAGAAATGCAGAAGATACAATAGGGTCAAAGGAAATGTTGTCCAAACTATTCAACAATGGGAAGAGAACCAATTCCAAAGTTCACTTCTCAATAGATTGTGGGTGCTAATTCATGGGTTGGGTATCTGGAACATATGGAAGGAAATAAATAAATGTATATTTGAAGGGAAATAAAGCACAATAGAGGAAATATGGAAAAACATTCAAGAAAACATACAGGAAACTCTCTTCTTAAAGGCGTGGAAAAGTAATGACTATCCTACTGTGCCTGCAGAACAACACATTTTACAAGGCTAGTGCTTTGAACAAGGAACTTCTACTCTCCACTCCCAACCCACAAGAATGTACAAAACTAGTCTTGAGTGCTGGGAAGTCCCGTTGGAGGGATTTTTCAAGCTCAACTTCAATGGAGCCTTGAAAGGAAATCCTAGAGCGATGGGTTTTGGAGGATCCATCAGGTCGGATTCCTCTAGATCCATTTTACAAGTCTTATAGGGAGACATGGGACATGAAAAACAACAATGTTTCAGAGCTAGCAGGCTTATCAGAGGGAATTTTGATCATTAAAAGGATCATTTTTCTTCCTCTAATTGTTGAAGGGGATTCCCAGATAATTCTCTGTTTTGTAACATGTCTCGTAGTGGTTCTCAAGTAGTGAAGCTCTCTCCGAGTTGGAGGCTAGAATTTTTTCTTAGATGGTTAGAATATATATTATCTCAAACTAGGATTATCATATGCCAAGGCAGAGGGGCACCCCGAGGTGGGGCAGCACGGAGCATAGAAGTTCCAAGAGAAAGGTCGACCTAGGTGCTACAGATGGTTATGTTGTACATCTTTCTATGTTGGTGCGGTATATGATTGATGAATGGTAATACCATGTGGTCTCTAAGAATTTGGATTTTGGAAAGAATGGGGGCAGTATAAACCATTACTAGATGATGAAAAACATGATGGGCATGTTAATGGAATATCTGACAACCAAATGGAGAGGGTCCAGAGATACAATTCAGGGTATTAGGGAAAGGCTGATATAGACTAAGAGTAGCTGAAAAATTTGAAAGCCAATTTCAACTGGAAGCACTATGCCATTGCTCATTGTGTTGGGATACTTAAGGTGGTGGAAATACTGATAGACATGGTGCATTGGGTGAGACTTTGGTGCAACCCAAAGGTATGTTTCTCCTGATGGGGAGAGCATAGAAAACAATAAGTTCATGACATTGTCGACGACTAAACCCCTACTCATAAAAAGAGTCTGCGAGGAACCCAGGGGAGACACGGATTGAACACCTCTTCTGGAGCCTTAGCCAGTTAACTATCCTTCTTAGGAGCGGGATGATGAATATCGGTCCTGCCCAATTCTAGAGGAGATGTCAAAATCGATGCAACCACCTAAGATGGCCAAGGTGACCCCAGGTTCTCTATGCGACTTTCATCTTTTTTGGTTTTCTCTGCTTAACACTAACTTGATTTTCATGTCAATTAGTAGTTTAATTTGTAAAAATTGTAGTATACCAGTCGGGTGGCTCAATTCTGGACAGGGTTTCTTGATAATTTTGAACTTAAATTTTAGTTTTTTTTAGAAACTGGGAAGGTGGCTAAACAATCTCAGGCCAGCGTAAGATGTCGATGGTGATTTTATTTGTATTTTGTTACCTATGTTAATGGAAAAATGAAAAAGTGCAGCCTTACAAAAATTATAAAAAAAAACAATACAAACCTCATTATTCTTGTAGAATAAAAATTGTCTCCTTTGTTTATACAAACTAGGGATAGAGATATTGAAATGTCTAAGATATCTGTAAAGCCTAAATTTGAAGAGTTTTTCCAAGGGTTGATTTGTGAGTAGGACAGGTTGCTCTCATCATGTCAATTGTTCATTGGGAATGCTCATTTGGAACACAACAGAAAGAATCTAGGAAAAGGTTCTCATAAGCACATCAAACCTCAAGTTTCTAGTACCTATAATCATATTTCTAATGATGCTTCTTTAGATGCTTCAAAGAATAAAGTATAGAAATCTTGGTAGCAAATTGGAAAAACCAATCACATTAAGAATAAATTATTTAAGAGGTGGGGTGAACTTGCAAAATCCATGAAGAAAGCCTCTAAGGAATAATAGGTATCTCTCTCTACCTATTTTTTCATCCAGGTAATTCCTATTCTCTTGTGGAATGGATTGTGGATAAATATGTCTTATATCATATGATTGATTCTACTTCATTATTCTACTCTTATGACAAAGAGAAGAATATGTTTAAAAAAGTTTCAATAATTGTTGGTAAGGAAATTTTAGTAGTTTCTTTTGGTAATATTCAGGTTCCTAAGGGTGTACTAGAAGATGTTTTCACGTTGAAGGAATTCCCGTCAATATCTCATATATTTACCATGCTTGTCAAAAAGGATAAAAATTTGAAGCATGACTTGATAAATATGTCCCGAACGATATCAACAACAACATCAAAATTGTTTTATGTGGCCTAGTTGATCATGAATTAGGTTTGTTTAATTTCATTGGGTTTACTTCACCCAAAAAACAACCACTCTACTCTTATGTTTCACAAGCTAATGAGCACTATAAGTTGTTAAATGAAATATTAGGTCTATTGAATGATGGAAAAATGAAACTGTTGTTTGAGATGGTACTTGGCCTACCTCCAATTTATTCTACTAATGGTGTTTGTGAAGGTTGTGTCCTAGATAAGCATTATAGGGAAAACATTTACAAGGATAAATCCTGGTGTGTCCAATATAAATTGCAGTTGGTTCATAGTGACATTTGTTGACCCCTTGAGACTCCTTCATTATCATGTGTTGTTTATTTCATTAATTTTATGATGATTATAGTGGGAAGACTTGGGATTATTTCTTAAATCATAAAAGTGAATCCTTTATTATCTTTCAATCTTCTAAAGCCCTAGTTAAAAAGGAATCTGATAAATACATCAAATATCTGGACTAATAATTTAGAGAGTACATCAATAATGAATTTGGCATATCTATATAAGCATGGAATTCAACATCAAAGGATTTTTCATTGCACACCTCAACATAATGGGGTTGTCGAAAGGAAATATAGAACATTGGTTGAAATGACACAATGTATGTTGCATACAAAAGGACTATATGTAGAAAGGAAATATAGAATAACGGTTGAAATGACACAATGTATGTTGTAAACAAAAGGACTACATAAAACATTATGAGTTGAATTTGTTTGGTGTACTACTAACCATATTTTGATATGGGTCCCTACGAAAGAAGTTGTGTAGGTTACTCTTGAAGAATGTAGGTTACTCCTAAAGAAAATTAGAGTGGAAGGAGACCGGACATTACAAATGAGATATGGAAGGCTACCCATACTATGTCCACCAACTTGCTACCAACTTGCTAGAATGAGTAATGTGGAAGTGGTTGTGCAAATAAAAATGTATCAACGACAATTCCAGTCCTTAAACAAAGTGTTTAGAGAATTCATCTTGGGTATCTCTCTATGACTCTTAAATATTGAATTTTCTCAGAAAAAAATAGAAGTTCATTCTTATTAGTTCAATGAGATAAGGTTGGTGGACTATAATAAATATTTAGTTTCCTTTAAGGCCCCTTAGGTATAATTTTTCTCCTTTAGACCTTGACAGTACCATGTAGTCACTCCATGCGGGCCATATGGAGTTTATGGGAGTGGACCTTCCTCCACCATCTTCAATGAACCTAAAACACTTTGTGCATCCTCTTGGTATGAGCAGCAAAGATATGGTGGTGAGTTCATATTCAGAGATGAATAAAGCGCATGGCCAAGATCCTCCATATTTGGCAACAATCGAGAAGGGTGAGTGGCCTCTTAATTTATGTTAAATGTTTTATAAATGTTTAAAGTTAGGATCCTTTTTTTTAATAATTTATAGTAGCAGTTTTAGTATATTTTGGAACTAGGAAACCCAAAGCATAAATAAATCAAGTCTTATCTGCAAGCAAGAATGGATTGTAAGCAGAATAATATTTTTGGATTTCTACAAAAAATATATATATTTTTCAATCATTGATCTAGTACTTATAATTATTATATTAATACAAGTAATGGTTTCGATTAAAAAATTAAAAATAAAATAGCAATAGCATTTTTTACAGTTTATGATTTAAGCTAATCATGTTTCAAAATCTTGATTTTTGTTGGTAATGCAAAAATTAAGATAAAGGAAATGATTTTATACGCTTTTGGAGAGTTAGGGAAAATGATATATATAGTTTATTTTGACTTGAAATAATAGGAGATTTATGTGATGGGTGCAATTGCACTTAGTAGCGTGGTATGACACCCCTATATAAATGATATAACCATAATACGAGTGGTGTCAATGTGTCATTTGGACATTATAACTTCTATCCTATAAAATATGGTGAACCCTCCAATAACACATGATGTACATTGAATTCTATTTCTCATGCAAGTTTGTAAATTGAAATGTGTTATCAAGTGAACACTTCATCTTCATGAGTTCAACAATAATAAAACAAAGAAAATGAAGTAGAGGATAAGGATAGGAATTAATGAGACTTGGAGATAAATGAACACACGTTAATATAATAATGATGACATAATAATAAAAAGTTGAGCTAATAATCATGATGTAATGAAATAAAAAGTTAATAATCAATGGAACATGTGTATAAATTAAAATAGATTTTTCTGGTTTGTTAGTTTGATTGTGACTTGCAGGACTCTCCTATGGTTTAGGAAACTAATACCCAAAGGAATTCAAAATTGTTTGAACACTTAATACATCTATACATTTTTCCATGCATTAGTAATGCATCCCATGCATCATTATTTGAGCCTCCTAGCACCTAGACTATAATGTTGACCGCCTAGTGCTTAATTTTTTTCATTATTGCCCAGATTTATCCACTCATGTGCCTTATCAATATCCTTTAGGACCTTATGTGCCCTCATGCATGATTTTAGGATTCAATTGAGTCAATTCCTTGATTTAAGGCGCTTTGTCCCCCAGTATCACCTTATTAAATGACTCTTCTTCCTATATCCCATGAGAGAAGTGATGATAAGACCAAATGGCCAAGACCAATAAACTCATGCACCTCCTATCCTATTTTTACTCCCTACTGTCTCCCTCATGCACTTACCACCTTCAATTAAAGGGCTCATGTCATGATTAGCCACTAGTTCTTGTATGGAGATGGCTTCAATGCAAACTAAGCCTGTCTATTTACTGGAATTCGAATTCCATTAGAGGCTAACAAATTCTCTTGGATGCAACATTATTTTATTTCCCAAATCTTGTTGATGAATAATATGTAAAGTTTTACCATTTTGATTTTTGTTTCATTGTTGTATTGCATGCATTTTTTTTCTCAATTCTTCATGTATATCTTTGTTAAACATTCTGAGGTTTGTTTTTATTTGATATCATCCAATAATAAGAAAAGTTACATGGTATCAGATCCATTCGAGATAGAAAGATATCCAATCCTTCTTGGATACTTCCATTGATGCATTAGAAGCAGTGAAGTAACCACATAATTCCTGAGGTTTTTTTCTTTGGTCATTGGCTTTAGCCCCTTGGTTGTCTCAACTGTGACACACTCCCTAATGTGCTCAATGTAGAAGTATATATTGGTTGTGCTGATACAACTTTATTCATGAGTGTTTTTCAAGTGCAGGTTAGAAGTTCAATTCTCGTAGGAGTGCAATTGTTGAATATGGAGCAGTCCCAACAAATTCTTCTTACTCATTTCAATTATTTTGACTGGAAAGCAGAGATGGTGATACTCTTGAAAAGAAAAGGGATTTATAAAGTCACTATGGGCACTAAATACAATCATATTTCAATAATATAGAAGGACAAATGTTATAACCGGATGGATGAAGCATATGGTCTACTTTGTCTTAGCACCTGCAGAGAGATTTTGTTTCACCTCGATGGTTTGACCACTCCAAACCAATTCAGGAACAAATTTGAATCATTGTTTAGGAAGATATATGAAATGAGAGGCCATCACCTGGAGAATGAATTGATTTCACTAAGCCTCAAATTTTTTGACTCCATATTCACAAATCTCAAATCCTTGGTGCTTCATCTCAAGAAGTGTGGAATTGATAAGAAAGAAAAACAATTGGTTATGTCCATACTTTCGAATTTTGGTCAAGAATTTTTTTTGTATTTTTTTCAACCTTTCATACAACAAAGCTAGCAGTTCAAAATCAAAAGATGCCTTCTTTTCCATATTTCATGGAATCTCTCACCTGGGAGTAGGAAAAATTGATCCAAATGGGTTCCATTAAGCCTCCAAAAGACCAAGCACTTACTGTTGGTGGTTCCAAGAAAGTTGAAGGGGAGAAACAAGCCAAACATTAGAAGATGATAGATTCAAAGAAGTAAAATTCCAAACCACTAGCTGAGAATTTGAATCCTCATAAGGACAAGCATATGAAGAAGAAGGAAAAGAAAAAATGCACCTACTGTCATAAGGGATGGTATCAAGAAAGTTCTTGCATGAAGAAGACCATTGACATTATGGCTCAAATCCTTGAGAAGAAGAACCTTCCTGTACCTGAGGGTGCCAAGAGAAAATATGCAAGCTCAAGCACAAAAGACAAAGAAAGGTGTCATGCTATGAAGGAGGGCATTTCAAGCTCCTCCTATTTCATCATTGATTTTAGAACATCTAGACATATGGCAGCCTCAAATTATTCCTTCTCAGCAATCAAATCCTTTGGTGGTCCTGCAATTGTAATGGGAGGAAATTTAGAAATTCAATTAAAAGGTAGAGGTAGAATTCGGTTAGAGAATGGAAGCTTCAACAATGTGTTGTATTTCCTTAATATATAAGCTAACCTACTCTCAGTGTAGAAAATGACTCACAATGGAATTCCTAAGAGAGTCACCTTCATTGCAAATGAATTAGAGATTGCTGAAATTTCTACTAGAAGAATCATAGCGCCAGGAGCTGCATATCACCACTCGAAGGTATACAAATTTTCTCATTTTCTTCCCTACTATTCTTCAAATTCTTTATTTACTGATGCCAATGAGACCATCAAGTATGGCATGGAATATTTTTCCATCTTAACTTCAATTATTTACAATATTTGAACAAGTTAGCAATGGTTGAAGGGATTCCAGAGATAAAGTTCTCAAAAGGAATCTGGCTCGATTGTCTCCTTGGCAAGCATCCAGAGCACATATATGAGAAAGGAAGAGATGAGAGAGATATTGCACCTCTCAAATCAATTTATTATAACATAATCGCTCCTTTTCCTACCCCTTCACTGAGTAATGTGAAGCATGTTCTTGCTTTCATAAATGATTACTCTAGATTTTGTTAGGTGTATTTTCTCAAGAATAAGTTGGATGTATATGAGATTTTTCCAATTTTTAAAGCCTCTATGAGAAAGATTAAGTTACTCTGGACTAATAATGGAGGAGAATATGTCAAGAAAGAATTGCATAAATTATGTTCTCATGATGGAATTCAAATGCATCATGATGTTCCTTACACACCTCAACAAAATGGTGTGGTAGAGAGGAAAAATAAGACATTGAAGGAGATGTCTACCTGTTTATTAGAGTCCAAGTATATTTCTCCAAGATAATGGGATGAGGCCATAATTTATGTTTCTCATATCCATAATAGGGTGTCTCAAAATTATATGGAAGGAATGACACCATTTAAATCTTGGACGGAGCACAAGTTGAATGTCTCATATTTCAAAATTTTTGTTTCAAAAGGTTGAGCCAGAATTGATCAGATGAAGAGAGAGGATTTGCATCCTCAAAGTCAGACATGCATCCTTATTGGAAATATAGAGAATGAAAAATATTACAAGTTGTATGACCCCTCCACTTAGAATATGTTCATCAAAAGGAGTGTGTAGTTTGAAGAAGAAAATTTGCAGACAATTTCAATGGAAGAAGGACAAGGTTAAATCCCTTCACTTAATGATGTAATTATTTCCTCCAGTGGGTTTTAAGATGAATATCACCCTGAATATGTATATCCTAATCCACCTTCAAGACCCAAGGGGGATTAAAATATTCTTGAATCAACAAGAGATATTGCAAGTGATCCCAGAGACACTAGGAAAACTAGGTCCCAATTCGAAGATGCATATTGTGCATTCTTAGTAAATGATCCTTTTTCCCTGAAAAATGTTTTCTAATGTTAGGATCATATTCATACTCATATTATAAAACATCAAATATCCAAGGAGGAAATTTTCCATGGATGAATAATTTCATTCTCTTCAGAAAAATGGAACCTGGGATCTAGTCTCCCTTCCTCCTTGCAGAAAACTAGAACAATGTAAGTGGATTCATAAGCCCAAGGTGATTGTAGTTGGTAATTCAATAAAATATAGAGAAACATTTGTTTCTAAGGGATTCTCATAATTCCATGGTCTTGTATTTACCGATACATTTTCTTCGGTAGTTAAGATGGATTCAATCTGGCTAGTCCTATTCATTGCAACATCCAAACTATGGGAGGTGCACCACATGGATGTAAAAACACTACAACAAATTTCACTTTTAGGGGGGGGTTTCTTCTGACTCCAAAAGTCACTTTTTGGGGCGGTATTTACAAAGCCTCCCCTAATAGCACCAACGCTAAATTTTTTTACTTTTAGGGGCGGTTTTGGAAGAGATTAAAACCGCCCCTAAAAGTGACTTTTGGGGGAGGTTCTAAACCCTCCCAAAAAAGTTACTTTTAGGGGAGGTTCTAAACCCCCCTTGTAGACACCTATGGGGGTGGTTCCAAACCCTCCCCAAAAGTACTTATTACCAACATTTGGGTGTGGTTACAAATCCCCCTCATAGGTACCTATGTGGACGGTTTCAAACCCCCCCATAGGTTCCTACAAGGGAGGTTCTAAACACCCCCTAAAACTCCATATTACTAACCTTTGGGGTTGGTCTTAACAAAACTCCCCCAATAGCACCGACACTAAAATTGACTTTTGGAGACGGTTCAAAACCCCCCTAAAAGTATTTATTACAAAACTTTGGGGTGGTTACAAACCCCCCTCGTAGGTACCTGTGGAGGTGGTTCAAAGCCCCCCCTAAAACTCTTTAATACAAAACTTTGGGGTCATTTATGAACCCTCCTCATAGGTACCTATGGAGGTGGTTCGAAACCCCCCCTAAAAATATTTACAAACCTTTGGGGGTGGTTATAAACCCCCCCTTGTAGGTACCTATGGAGGCAATTTTAAACCCCCCCTAAAAATATTTACAAACCTTTGGGGGCATTTATAAACCCCCCTCATAGGTACCTATGGAGGAGGTTCAAAACTCCCCCTAAAACTCATTACAAAAATTTGGGGGTGGTTATGAACCCCCCTCATATAAATGTACAGAGGGGTTTTGAACCCCCCTCATTGTAACATACAAGGGAAGTTTTGAACCCCCCTCATAGTGACATATGAAGTCACTTTAGAACCCCCCTCGTAACCATAATAAATCATAATAAAATATATTTTATTAAAATATCAATATTGCAATATCATTAGAGCATGAAGGAATTTAACCTTCAACCTCCTTATTGTATAACAGGCACTCTTCCATTGAGCTAGAACCCTTTAACAATTGGGGAAAGGGGAAATATTAACACCAAGATTGCATCATTTGCAATTCTAAGAAAAGACTAATAATCCCAATATTATTTTCGACTTGAGAGACCTAAGAAAGTAGTCTTAATGGCTATGATATTCTTTAGATATATGCTAACCACTTCAAATCCTATGATGTAATCAAGATACTGTAAATGTATGTTAATAAATTCATATTTAGACTCTTAAACATATGATTATGCATCCAATTGACCTCAAGTTGGTATTTAGAAATAAGAATATTATGCCACCCAGGAATACACTGAGTTTGCTTTATTATGATCATGCCACCATATATAACACAAAGTAACAACAAATAAATGTGTTTTGGAGCTATGTAGATTTGATCTTAGGTTGTTTTATGACAAAAAGTTGTATATAATTTTACCTTTTGTGTAGCGGTATTAAGATGGGAAGAATAGAGGAACTGGTGCAATCAACTATGGTTAGTTTATCATTGCAGTTATCCATTGTATAAGATGGTTTTTTTCACAAATATATCGAATACATAAATATTTTTTTTCATTATTTCTATGTTACTATGATTTTTTGCTAGGTGGATGGTTCATCCTTATTTCAATGAAGAAACCCAATAGGAATTTTGATTACTGAAAATATTATCTAATATTATTTCACTAGCTTTCTTTAACATGACTAGAAACACTCCATTTCTTAAGATAACAAGGGACTCATGTATATAGGAATTGGAGTATGCAATACATACTGGCATGGTTTCTAAACTTAACACTTGTAAAATGTAGAGTGAGGCACCTGACACCCCAATTCCAGAACAAAGGGTCACATATGTGCTTAATCATTAACACTAAATATCCACCCTCTTTCAACGTTTGTCAGTGGAATGTGATTGTCATGATGCCTTGTTTGAGGAGAAAAGTGTCAAAGTTCTTGACTCTAGAGTCTACACATGTCGACAGGACCCGTTGGTGCAAATATTAAACAAATTATAACATATATCCAACTATTTAATTGTCAACCCAGAGAGAGCGTAGACTTGTGAGGTACATACAAAATATATGCAGGGGCAGAGTGTCGCTGAACTTAATCTATAATTGAAATTGAATCTAAATTATGAAAACATGAAATAACATAAAAATGAATCTACTTGCAGAAAGCAGGAAATTACATGAAATAAACTGGTATGTAGAGAAGAACTGAAATTACATGAAATAAACTAGTATAAAGCAATCGACATTAACTTGTGAGCTCACGGTAAATATATACTAACGATTCATAAGAAAAACATAACTGAAAATCTGTATGAACAACTCATAAGAAAGAAATTACTGAAAATCTATATTAACATGGGAGAATCAAAGGATGTGCATTAAGCATCATCTCCATTACATAACAATCAAGAATCCACTCTATGACTAACTCTGAACTATTCTCTACTTCTAAACCACTAGAGAGATCTCTAACCAAAATGAGGAGATAGCTCTCCTATCTATACATGAACTCAAGATAACTGATCATAATTACAGATCCACTATTCTCTCAACTTATCCCTCAAAATCCTCAACAAATTTACAACTCATCCCTTCAAATCCTCAACAAATATTGGATGAGATATTCTCTCCACATTTCCATGATCTTCTCCTTGAAGTTAGCTCACATCTAGAAGATGAAATTCAAATCTGAGGCTAGGTGGTCACTTTTGAGCTTGTTAAAGTCTTCAAATACACCTGTAAGCATCACCAAACTCACCCAACTTTAAAGTATAATGAGAATATGTTATTTTTCTCAATAATTAACCACAAATTTACTCAAAATACTTAAAAATAAATGATTTGGAAAATGGTAATATAAACCCATATTTATTATGAAAGTGGTGAAATATAATGGTTTTATCGAAGGATGAGATAGGGATAAGGTGACAAATGTTATAGGAAAGATGAATAAAATGTGGTCTTTTTTGCGGCTGAACGGGACCTAATCTCTATTATGTGTATTTATAGATGGGAAAGGCGCCCAAAAGATTGGAATCCAACAAAATCAAGATATACTTATGTTGTCCTTCCATGGGTTTTAATGGCCATTCCAAAAGTGATTTTCCATCATTA
Organism: Pseudotsuga menziesii; assembly: GCA_001517045.1. Classification (NCBI taxonomy): domain Eukaryota; kingdom Viridiplantae; phylum Streptophyta; class Pinopsida; order Pinales; family Pinaceae; genus Pseudotsuga; species Pseudotsuga menziesii. The sequence continues at coordinate 603,178 of LPNX010169780.1, forward strand.
ATAAGGTAAAAGGTTGACCATTCCATGGTAGTTTTCTAAGTTAATATTTGAGGCAAAATGCTGCCAGCATTACCCTAATATGGAGTACATTTTGGGACATCCAAAAGGGGATAACAAGAAGAGGTAGAGAACTGTAAATTATTATAAAATGTAATTAATTTGCTTATTAAATGTCCTTATGTAAGACAATAGATGACAGTAGGGGGTCATATCACAAGTTTTGAGAATTGCAACACAAGAATTCTATGAAAATTCATTCAATGGTCATACTTGAATGTCTCTCTTGTTGTCCTTGCAGAAGACCGTACTGGTGTCAGATTTGGTTCTTCTTCAAAGTATATATTTTGGGCTTGCTAGTGCAAGATTTCAATTGTTCAAAATCTCGCAACTGATCCAGCTTGAAATTAGTTTCAAGATTAAGTGCTTCATCACATTCCTTCGAAGGAATTTCTACCGCAACAACATTTTTATGGTCAATGATTCTTCCAGCTCCACTTTTAAAGTCAAACTCTGCATGCTTCTCCTGAATATATGAAAGAAAAATAATGAATTCACCATAGAAGATCTATTTTTATATTTTCTCATACCCAATATTTTCAAAAAAACATGCTAACATGTTTTAGTTCCTTTGGAAAATCTAGTTGCACCTCTTCTGGGTTTTCTTCCTTTGTTCCAGTCTACCATACATCAGAAAATACAACCTACAACAAAGGAAATCCACATGTCTCATGCATTCCAAATAGTCTGGACAAATCCCTTCATAACATGATAAAGACTGCTAAAATCTAGATTTCATTTGAATGTTGTAAGCGTTTTTTATGCACTATTTATGATGTCCAAAAAGATAGTTTGAAGGGACAACATGCTCTTATGGAGGCTTGTGATATCAACAAGTATATAGTGGCCTCTACACCTCCAGGATCTCAGATTAAATAGGCTTCAATCAAATGGATGTTCTCAAACAAGAATGCAACAGTGAACTTCTCCATATTGGTATGGCATCCATTGGAATGATAATTCTAATGCTAATTCATATAATGCTCATAAAATATGAAAGGATATGGGAAAAAACAGTGTCCATCTTGATTAAATGGACTCTGGATTAACGGTATGAAAGCTACATATTGAAACATGCATGCTCCATCCTTACAATAAGGTTTTACAAGCAAAACTAAATTTTATAAACTGTAGATTGTTAGAAAAATATAAAAAACAAAAGCAAACAACAATAACAATAGAACATGAGAATTACGTGGAAACGACACTGGAAAGCTTCGATATTTTATTATTACTTGGAAAAAAACATACAATGTTTTCTTCTCTTGTCATACAATGTCAAGGGTCAGTATGAGGGTTCTAGAAGGAACCGAAATACACTAGAAGGGTATAAAAAAATTCACCTCAGGGGATCCACCCTCGAACCTCAAGAGATATGGATATTGTCTTTAACTCCTAACATAAATAAATTAAATAAATAGAAGTAAGTGTTCATGTTGTCACTCAAAACTGTTCTTGCAATATTCAACCACCAACCTCGCAAGGATCAAATGGAAAAATCAGGAAGAGTTCGCTCTCACTTTGGAACTAGTGCATGCTAGTTCTAGGGGGTATCCCTAGTGGTATTCATTGAAATATGCAATTTGGGTCAATGATATATGCCTGGAAACCAACAAACCAAATCCAATTTCAAGTACAAATGCTCAAATCTGTGATTGAAGGTTGCATATCTGTGTCCTTGCAACTAAAAAATAGAAAACTGAAAAAAAATTCAAGAGTTGAAATAAAAGTTCCTAGATGTAAATTTAACCGGTGCAATTAAGAATTAATAAAATGGAGACAGAAAAGAAATTTGATAAGGGGAGTGATATACTCAAGCTTTTCAACTCATAACAATCATTATAAATCAAAGAGTACACATGAAACATCGATTGGATCCCAAGAGAGTATCCTTCATTAATAAAGGTGTAGACAAGTACAAGGTCTGTATGCAGAACAACACTATTTCAAGAATACAACATTGCTAAAGACTCCTACTAATTAAGGGTCAATACTAACGCGTTAATAGAAAGATCAAGGGATCAACATCAAACAAACAATTTCTTGAATTTATCTAGTATAATGAGGACAATATACTTGAACTATGGATGAATGGAAAGCAAGATGGAAGACTCAAACATACCAATAATTTATCACCAAGACATCTACTAAATTAGACATGAGGATGGAATCATACATAGAATATTTCCAATACTACCTCAGCCAAATTTAGGTTCTGTGCAAAGTCACCATATCAAAACTCTAAAAGCAGGTTAAATATTAACCAAGGAAGACACCTAGATTTGGGTGGCTTGATCCTCATATCATCACGCTAAAATGTAATGTCGCCTTCCAGATGATGTTGATGTATATGTAACTTCGGAATGTATTCTTCTTTGTATTTCATATATTGTAACCCGATGATTATTCTGGGATGTCTCTATTATGTATTTGAGTCATGTGATCATGCCCCGATGTTCCGATCGGGAGGATTAATAATGTAAACAAGTCATATCAAGTCATTAGGTAAGTCCCCACAGTTTCGGGGCACTTGAGTTATTATACACTAATTAAGGTGTAGGCTCGAGTAGTAATTATTAGGTCGAGCCTACATGTGAAATGGCAATTCAAGTGAACGGACTAATATAAATAGAGAGGGTGAGTCTCTCTATTTATCACTTGTGTAATACATCACTTCCTCTCTCAAGTGTGGCGCACCTTTGGAGAAGGAAATACTTGGGCTTGACAGAAGACAGAAGGCTGCTATTGTGTTGGGAGGTCATCTTACTGTTTTGGGTTCATATCTTGTGGTGATACTATCTAAGAGGAAGTTGAGGGGTTTTCTCCATTTATGGTTTCCCCTCCCAAAACTCTTTGTGTCTCTTGTCTCATGTGATGTGCTTATGTTATTTCTGTGCTTGTTATTCTCTTAGTGAAAAGATCTTATCATAATGCTAGCTTAAATGTTAGAAAAAAAAACTAACATGGTATCAGAGCTAACCTGAGAAGAAGACACTGTGCAGCTGCGGAGGCTAGGGATTCCTTGTGTGTGGATCTTTCTCCACTAATTTTCAGCAAAAGTAAGGTGGAATTACTCTCCTCCCTAGGGCGCATCTTTCTGTCGAAACAGAATTCAATTCTAAGGTTTTTCAGTTTTGGACCTGTCACTGGGGCTGGAAATTGGGGCTTTTTATTGAAGAGGAATTTTTCAGTGGGACCAAGCCTGGATTGTTCTCCTATCCAAAATCGAATTTAGGAACAAGTTTGAAGGCATTTGGGTGGATAGAACTCCAGAAAAGCAAAACCCTAGTTGCTCCTAAACCAGCTCTGCAGGATTTCAGCTCAAGCTTTAGATTTGACATCTTGAACCTGGTAAGATCTAATATCTTTTGTATTTCCATTTGAGGTTCTTATTTAAAGATGTCTCATCATACCAAGCTTGATGAAAAGATTGAGGGGGTTGATAATTTCCGAGCTTGGAAGTATAGAATCTCCCTGGTCCTGGAAGAGAATGAATTAGACTCCTACATTCATGAGGAGGTTCCAGTTCCAGAGGGAGATGAGGAAAAAGCTCTCCATAAGAAGAAGATGGTTATGGAAAAGAGAATCATTGCTGATTCTATCAAGGATCATCTCATCCCACAGGTGTCCTCTCTCAAGACACCTAAATCCATGTTTGATGCGCTAACCAAATTGTTTGAAGGAAAGAACATCAATCGGAAGATGACCCTGAGAAACCAGCTGAAGAAAGTGAAGATTCAGAATGCAGAAACTATCCAGTCATACTTCACAAGAGTTTCTCAAATCAAGGAACAATTAGAAGCTGTTGATGAAGAAGTGGAAAATGCGGAGATTGTCATGACTACATTGAATGGCCTCCCTAGGTCATGGGATGCTTTCATTCAAGGTATCTGTGCAAGAAAGAAGCTAGTCAAATTCAGCAGACTATGGGAAGAGTGATCTCAAGAAGAAGCATGGATAGTAGCTCGAGAAGAGAAGATGGGAAGTGAAGACCAAGCCCTCACAGTCCACTCCAAGAAAGGCAGAAAAGTAAGTCATCACTCAAAAGGTAAGAATCCTCATCATAGAGATAATAATAGAAAGAACATGTCTAGATCAAGATGTTATACTTGTGATGAAGTAGGGCACTTTGCAAAATACTGTCTTAAGAATAAGAACCACTATCATAAGAAGAAGAGCAACAAAAGAAGACGTCATGCTCATGCTGTAGAGGATGATGAACCATCCAGCAAGAGATCCAGATATGAAAGTGAAGATTCTTCAAGCGAGGATGAATATGTTTTGATATCAGCTCTCACAGGTAACATTACTCATGGAAGTGATGATTGGCTTATAGACAATGGTGCTTCCAAACATATGACGGGATTCAAGGAATCTTTTGTGAGACTATCAGAACATGAATCACCTCACAAGGTGAAACTAGGAGATGACTACCAATATCCAATAAAAGGTAGCGGGGAATCTTCATACAAGCTAGAATCTGGTAAGTCTCTAACAATGAAAGAAGTATTGTTTGTTCCAGTACTTAAGAATAATCTTCTATCCATTTCAGCATTGGATGCAAAAGGGATGCGGGTTGCATTCATAGATGGTCAAGTCATCATGTGGCCAAAAGGAAAGACTATTGATGATGCAGTAGTGATTGGAGAACAAGAAGGAGGCTTGTACAA
>LPNX010169780.1:610827-668990 GCA_001517045.1 Pseudotsuga menziesii
TTATTCTGTCATGGTGAGAGGATTGGTTCCTTCCATGACTGATATGCATGCTGAGATCTATAGCCATTCTGACGAGGAGGTCAGATGTAAGGGCTGAGCCATTCTATCATGGTGAGAGGGTTGCTCCCTTCCATGTCAGATATAAGTGCTGGCCATTCTGTCGAGTAGGACAGATGTAAGGGCAGTTGCCATTCTAGGAATGGAGGCACCTGGTCAGTTACCAGGATCACTCAGTGTAAAAACTGAGTAGCCATTCTGATGTGATAGAGGGATGTGTTCCCACTTGATCAGATGTAAGGGCTGAACCATTCTGTTCATGGCTAAAGGATTTAGTTCCTCCCATGTCAGATGTGAGTGTTGGCCATTCCGATGAGCAGGTCGGATGTAAGAGCAACTGCCATTCTCTAGGAGAATGGAGGCACCTGGTCCGTTACCAGGTAACTCAGTCGAGGAGGACTGGGGGCCATTCTGATTTGACTATAGGATTGGTTCCTACAAGATCAGATGTAAGTGCAGGCCCTTTCATCATTGTGGTAGGATGTGTTCCCGCCTGGGTGAATGTAAGTGCAGAAAGCTTTCATCATTGTGGTAGGATGTGTTCCAGCCTGGATGAGAGTCATTCATCACTGTGGTAGGATGTGTTCCCTCCTGGGTGAATGTAAGTGCGGAAAGCTTTCATCATTGTGGTAGGATGTGTTCCGGCCTGGATGAGAGTCATTCATCACTGTGGTAGGATGTGTTCCCGCCTGGATGAATGTGTGGAAATATTTCATCACTGTGGTAGGATGTGTTCCCTCCTGGGTGAATGTGCCCTTCTGACGAGTAGGTCAGATATAAGTGCTAAGCCATTTCACAGATGATAGTAGGTATGTCCTATCATGCTGGTGAATGTGAGTGCTGGGCCCTTCTGATGGGATTGTAGTTTACTACATGATTAGATGTAAGTGCTGGGCATGCCTTTCTGACGAGTAGGTCAGATATAAGTGCTGGGCAAAGACCTACCTGAGGGTAGGCCTACAACCAGCATGAAAAAGGGCTGGCTCTGTAGAACTTCCTATGACAAGATAGTATACACATGATGATGACTAGAGGAGATCCAGATCAAGAGATGATCCAGATCCAGTTATGATGACTCCGAGAGATCTAGATCGAGTGATGATCCAGATCCAGCAGTGGTGATCCAGATCGAGTGATGATCCAGATCCAGTCCAGTGATGTTGATCCAGATCGAGTGATGATCCAGATCCAGCAGTGGTGATCCAGATCGAGTGATGATCCAGATCCAGTCCAGTGATGTTGATCCAGATCGAGTGATGATCTAAGTGATGCCATTTGTGTTGATCCAGATCGAGAGATGATCCAGATCCAGATGACTTGAAGATGAAGATGACTTGAAGACGAAGATGACTCAAAGACGAGATGATCCAGTTGATGCAGAGAAGAAGACCAGTGCTGAAAATTGTGTTGAAAGAATACCTTCCTAGTTAAGAGGGAGTGTTGATGTATATGTAACTTCGGAATGTATTCTTCTTTGTATTTCATATATTGTAACCGGATGATTATTCCGGGATGTCTCTATTATGTATTTGAGTCATGTAATCATGCCCTGATGTTCCGATCGGGAGGATTAATAATGTAAACAAGTCATATCAAGTCATTAGGTAAGTCCCCACAGTTTCAGGGCACTTGAGTTATTATACACTAATTAAGGTGTAGGCTCGAGTAGTAATTATTAGGTCGAGCCTACATGTGAAATGGCAATTCAAGTGAACGGATAATATAAATAGAGAGGGTGAGTCTCTCTATTTATCACTTGTGTAATACATCACTTGCTCTCTCAAGTGTGGCGCACCTTTGGAGAAGGAAATACTTGGGCTTGACAGAAGACAGAAGGCTGCTATTGTGTTGGGAGGTCATCTTACTTTTTTGGGTTCATATCTTGTGGTGATACTATCTTAGAGGAAGTTGAGGGGTTTTCTCCATTTATGGTTTCCCCTCCCAAAACTCTTTGTGTCTCTTGTCTCATGTGATGTCCTTATGTTATTGCTATGCTTGTTATTCTCTCAGTGAAAAGATCTTATCATAATGCTAGATTAAATGTTAGAAAAAAAAACTAACAGATGAGAGCTCCTAGAGATAGGATTAATGGTCTATTTGTTCCCCCATAGACCATAGCCTAGGTGAAAAATGGGAATTAAATTAATAATTAGTTTCACTAGAGCATAGTAATTCTAATTTTTAAGTAACATGAGATAATTAAAGTGAAATTAAATTATAACATCACTTTATAACACTTTTTTGGAGAAAAAAAACTAGAAAAGAGACTGAAGGTGTGGAGTCACAAATGGTTATCTAGGGCTAGTAGGCTGGTTTTTGTCAAATTTGTATTGGAGGCCATTCCAATATACTGGATGTCTTTGGCCTGGATTCCAAAAGACATTCTGGATAAGGCACATAGAATTTGTTTTCGGTTTCTTTAGAGTGGTAAACAGGAAGCTCATGTGACCCCATGGGTCAGGTGGGAGAGGATTTCTATCCAAAAATTTTGGGCGGGTGGGGACTAAAGAATATATTTTTATTTGATAAATCTCTGGCTGCTAAAGGGGGCTAGAGAATACTGAATACTGAGAGCCTATGGACTCATGTGATGTTCCAGAAATATATCAAGCCAGTTTCGATGGAGGAATGGATTTGGAACCCTGTGAAACCACATGCTGGGGGTTGAATTTTTTGGAAAGTTGTTGTTAAATAAATGGATGTGATAGAGGACAGTCTTGCATGGCTAATCGGGAATGGGAGAAAGCTTAGAGTTGGGGAGAATCCGTGGGTTGGTTATATCCAACAACATAAACTTTAGGAAGATATTGTGTTGGCTTTAAGACAAAGGGAAATTTTCTTTCTCTATCGGCTTGTGGGTCCAGAGCAGATGTATAGGTGGGAACAATCTTGGATCCGAGCAAGGGACCTGGGACTTTCTGATCTAGAAACTAGGGATTTGGAACAGTACATTGGGGCACTACTTCAGGATCAGATCAAACTTTGGGATAGAGAAGATGTCCTTATTTGGTATGTGGATCTGAGTGGGATATACACTCCAAAGGCAGGCTATATAAAACTCAATGCACTAGGTGTGAATAGGGCTGAATCCTGGTGGTGGAAGTCGTTATGGAAACTCAATTGCCAGCCTAAATCTAGGCTCTTTATGTGGTGTGTTCTGTAGAATAAGGCCCCATGATGGGATAATTTACAGAAGAGGAACTTTCAAGGACCATGATGGTGCATTTTGTGCAAAAATGCGGCTGAATCGGTTCATCACATTTTTTTTATTTTTCCTTATATCATTGTTGTGTGGAAGGAATGACCTAAGATTTACGACCTTCCACATATATGGGAAGGAATTACCATTCTGTAGGCCTAGGGAAATTGGAGAAGAACAAATTTTGAGGATTCTATGAAAGCACTCCCATTGATTGTTATTTTGGGAGTGTGGTTAGCCCGAAATAATTTAATTTTTGCTGAGAAACGTTGTACTCCAAAGATCACGGCTAATCTTGCTGCAGGTATTCTCACTGCTTATCCTCAACATATCAAAGTGAAAAACCAAAGGGACATCTTAGAGGTGGATATTGATAAGACTGTCCCTTGGGGTTTTTTCGATGGAGCGGATCAAGAAAACATTTGTGGGGGAGATGCTATCCTCTTCCTTATGGAGGGAAATTTCTACAAAATCATGATGGGGTTAGGAGAAGGCAACAATAACTATGCAGAGCTTTATAGTTTGAAACTTCTACTCATCTTTGCAGCAGATAAAGGGTGTCGTTCTCTTAATGTTTTTGGTGATTCTATGAATGTGATCAACTGGATTATGAAGACTCAATTGTGTAGAAATATGAGGTTGGAAAATATACTTACTTCTATTTCAGATATTCTAGAAGGTTATGACTCATTTTCCTGTAGACATGTTTACAGGGAGAATAATAGGGAGGCAGAAGAGGCCTCAAAGGAGGGTCTTCAATTGACTTTGTGTCAGTGGAGGATTTGTGAGCAGGTTGATGGTACTATTCATGAATATTATCATAGACCCTTCATAGAAGGGGTTGCTCATATTTGATCCTCTTTTGTTTTGGCATAGTTTCTTTATTTACATGTTGTATGTATATTTTGATGCTACTTGGGTCAACTGTTGGACCATGACTGCGGTTATGTTTCTTGTTGGAATTTTTGGACTTATATTTTGGTAATTCCTCAGACTTTTGACAGTTATTTTATCAGAACTGTAGAGACATAATTGTGGACATTGTTGATAGGGGTTGACTACACATCATTTTTGTTGGTTTTATTCTTCGGACCTACTCAGGTTTTCATAGAATACACATTGTTGTGTATCTACAAAATGTAATTTTATTACTCGAAAGATGAAATAAAATTATGCTTTTTTTCTCAGGAAAAAAAACACTTTTTGGAGAAAAATGGATAATAGAAAAAAGGGACAAAAGGGCCAAATGAGAGATTATAAAAGGGAGTGAGATGACTCACTCTCCTCATTCTAATTTGGCATTGAAAAAAAAGTGATTGAGAGATCTTTAGCTCTGAGGGTTGGAAACCCTAGCGTGCTATTGGCTTAAATAATGAAACACATCTGATCTAGTCAATCCTAAGGGAAAATCACTCAGGTTTTTCATAGATTTTCAGTAAGGGGAAATACATCTTTATTCTTAAAAAAATTTGTGGGCAAGTTGTTGAGTTGTCAATGGAGATTTTGTTATAAATTCCAGTCTGTGAAGGAGTAATATGCAGGTTGAAATTTCATTATGAAGATTTCCATCATCTTATGAATGTTGGTCCACCACTTTTTGGGTTTAATAATCCATTGGGCAAATCAAACTTCATTCCAACTTGATGAAATTAAGTGCAGAGGTCGTGGGTTCCATTCCTAGTTGATTATTCTATATTGCACAGGTCATACCACTTGTGGTTTTTACCATGAGGCTATAAGAAGTGTTTCTGGGTTGTTTCCTTCTATTCTAGTGAACTATTCTTCATCCTACAAGTCATTTCTGCCCCTAGAAGGTCATCCATTGTACCATCTCTCAAATCATCACCCACAAGAAATGTACTTCTGCGTATTTGGAATTCACAAGTAGTACCTTGCTCCTTTGGGTGTAATATTTATTCCCATATATTAAATTTTATTTCAGCAGGTCGTATAACCATATTCCAACTATCATATTGTTGTCAATTTTCATTAAAGGTTGTGGCAAATCTCTGTAAGTGAAGAAAATTGCATATTTATATAAGATTTACAGTGGATGTTAAAGTTATTACACCATGTCAGCTATATAACGTTCTTATTCTATTGTTGTTTATAAGTTTTAGGGTGGATGTAATTGTAATTTGGGTAGTTTTCAACATAAACACTATTAGTTTCCATCTGTTTGACAGAATGCAAACCCCAAAAATATCATAAACCCATCTCAATTCATCTAAAAAAATAACAATAGTGTTAAGGGGAAGTGACACAATTGTTTGAAAAAGGATTCAAGACCAAAAAGAGGAAAACATAATACCTTTGAATCCTATCTCTAATTCATCATTCAGGGAAGGAACATTACAATGGTATCAGAACTGGTTTTCCTGCCAGACTGAGCGGAAAACATGAAGACAGTGAGAGATATCATGACTGAGAGTTTGAAGGGGATAACATCACTTAAATGCATTCTTCAATATCAATAATATCTAGCAGAGGGTGAAGAAGTATGTGAAGCCTTACCATTTCGATACTATTATACCATCATGAAGTTGGCCCAAGGATTTGGACAATAATTCTTTAAAATGCATAGGGAATAAATTGAAGGGAGATGAACATGAAGTACATGAGAAGAAGCCTATTGAGGAGCTGACTTAGTTCCCTGTGTATGATGGTAATTATGACATGGTTTCAACACAACATCCTATTCATGACATGTATGGTGATGCTGGCAAGATTGTACCAGAAATTATTGATGAATATCAAGGCTTACCAGATGAATTCCAGAGGCAAGTTTCCTTTGAATATTATTTGGAAATACTGGAAGGAGGGGAACCAAGGAAGAATGATATGTATAACCAAATCATAAATTTGAGAAGGGAGGAGAACATAAATGTGGAGCAACAATCAACCTCGTCTCCAACTTTAGGTGAACAATATGAATATTCACAATCATATTCAGATATTGATGCAGCAAAGGAAACCCCGAAGATTATTCACTGGGAGGAAAATGCTTGGGAAGCAGGTCGAGTGTCACCTTTACAAGAATTGCATGATCAATCATATACATCAATGACTAAAACAAAACTAGAGGAAAGTTTGGATTCAGAGTTGGTATACTTGTTGAAGTGTCACATATACTTGTTGAAGTGTCACATATCGCATGAGGTCGATCATCTGCATGAAGGGATTAAAAATGGTCGAAAGCCTGAAATAGAGGTGGCGTCTCCTGTAATAATCCGTAGTGCAATGAAATTGAAAGAATCATGCATTAACACCTTTCCAAACTATTTAATTGTTCAGTTTGGCCGATTTTTTTGGAAAAAAAGAATCAAACCAAGAAGCTAATATTTTAAGGGACATAAATTATCCTATAGAGTTGGATGTTGAAGTTGTAACTCATTGTAGTATTGCATTTGGAAAAAATAACAAAGTCTGGGATCCAGGAGAAGGATACTTTGAACATTTATGCCTCTTGAAGGATACTTTGAACATTTGAACAAAGTCTTCACCAGAGGCATCATCTAGACATTACCATGATGAATTCTACCAGTGTAAGGATGGAAATAATAGGAAAAGTATATTTGTTTTCAGGACTGGTGATTTCAAGCAGCAAGTTATTTTTCTTGGGGATCTTACTGATAGTATTTTGGTAACAGAGTATTTGCAGCCTTTATCAATGGCATTGGAAGTTGAAAAATGGTATTTAGTACAACCTATATTACCAAAGGATAAAGAAAGATGCTTTGGAACTTTACTAACTTATAAGCTTCCCTATTAACAAAGAATAATCAAAGGGTGTAGTGTTGCTAGATCATAGTGTAGGTTTTCCGGATCTTGTGCAATATATGCAGTAAAATATTGCTTGTTTAAAAGTTGTGCAGCCAGCAATCTTACAGGAACCTATTAGTGGCTGAGAAAAAAAAATATCCTTCCTGAAATTGCAGTTATGATTGATTTAGAGGAAAAAATCATAGAAGAAGATAGGGTAATGGATTAGATGTTTAGAGAAGCCAATCTAGATGCTCCTATAACTTCTTGCTGCCAACTAACTAAAAGTCCATAAGCACTTGAGGTGAGAAATAGGCAACATATTTCTAGGCATGATTTATGTTCTAATGATTCACTTAACACATGCTATTCTTTACTAAGCACAAGAGACAATAAAGCTAAATGGTTGGGAATGGGTGAACTACATGTAGTAAAGGATATATTCAACACGGTATGGAGGAATTCAACTTTAAATTCTCAAAGTGAGGAAGCTCACCCTGATATATTCAATATCCTTCTCCAAGTGTTTGAGAATGGCCATCTCTCTTATCCTCAGGATCAAAGAGTATCTATTAAAAACATCCTCATTATTGTGACATCCAATGTTAGTTCCACATCTATTGCAAATGGTGGAAGTAATAGAATTGGATTCACTTTTGAAGAAGAACATGAAGATAGATATTCAATCTTAAAATATTTACTGTTGGGGATTTTAAGTAGACTACTTGGGGCCGAGAATCACATGTATACATATCATGTTGATACTTTGCAATGGATGGTTGATATTAGTTTGCTAGCAAGGATTGTAGATGCATTGATCTCAACGGGATGTCTTGGAGTACATAAAAATGCAGCAGAAGTACTTTGTGTTATAACTCACCTTCAGGGTCTGGAGATTTGCTTGTTATCTAGAATCGAGATGCCAAATGACGTGAAGTTTTCCATTCCTTTTTTGGACCTCGATTTAGGAAAATTTTTGGCTGGATATCCATTGATAAATGAACAACATATATTCTTACAAGTCATATTTCCTGCAAGGAAATGGAAAACTAAAATGCCCTCTGCTCCACAACTAAATTTGGTTGCATCAACAACATTGAAGGATTTATTAGACATTGAAGATGTAACACTTCCAGTTTTGGTAGACAAGATATGCATGGAAGAATGTATTCCTAATTTGGAAGAAAATATAAGAGCTCAAGTTTTGAAACAATTACACTAGTCAATGCATGAAGATTATTCATTAATGCTTTAGTTCCACATTTTGGAAAGCCATTAGAGGCAGAGACAATAGTTTGCATGAGGGTGTCCAACCTTGTTGCATCAGGGAACCTCTCATTTTTGGTACACTTCACATGGCCCATCCAAATCCCTAAGAAACAACCGATTTCAACATTTCAAAGTTCCCAGCATTTCGATTCACAAGTTATACCAATTATATCTCGTGCATATGTTGATTATCCATGGAGCCCAAGATGGGATATTTCTGAATTGATACAATGACATTTCTTGTACATATTTTATTACATCCTAGTGTCATAATTGATGAACGAATAATACAAATGTTCCATGTCTTAAACAATTTGTTTTCCAAACAAAAGGAATTAAGATGCAGGCATCTTGCATTTCCCACTCCAACCATTATACCAGTACAACCATAGGTTCTCATGATCGAGGATGAATTGATAGTTAGTACTTATGGGGAATTTTATGAGATCAATTGTTCTAGACATAACTATAGAATTGATCATCCAATCATCTATTTTAAAAGGAACTTGAATCAAGCTATTATTGGTCGGTTGTATCCTAAATTTGTTGCATATTTACGATTAGATATATACAATGAGATAACTACAAAATTTGTCAAGGAGAATGCATTGAGTTGGTATATGTATAAAATACTTCCCAACTATAATCAATAGTGGATTATCAGAAGAAGAAAAATTGCAATTCAGTTAGCCTTGTAAGGGTTCGTGTCATATGTGTTGCATATTAGCAGGAGAACTCCAAGCAAAATTCTATTTGCTAAAAATACAGGCAAAGTATCTTATGTAATTGTGGGTAGGTGTGCAGTGGACAAGTGGTTTTGTAAGGAAGGACTACTCTCATATTTTATTTTTAGGTTCGACATTCTATTTGAATATCGCACAAAACCTGCAATGTTGGTCTTTGTTGATGGAGTTAATCTCAGGGATTTACCAAAGTGGATCGATAGTGGTAAAAATGATATTAGAAAGATGAGAGATGGTGATTCTGATGATTATATTGAAGTTACAACAATATCACTTGTTCAAAAGGTTATCATATGTGTCAGGTCAACATACCTTATTATTGACCTCATTAGATGTGTGACATTAGGAATCAATTTTGGGGCATATATTTTCTCAGATCATTCATGGAATTTGACTGATATAGCCCTTGATTTTACTCTATTTCAATTGTTTTTACCTAAAACATACATCAATAGAAGTGTGCAAATGGTCGAAGGAATATGCATTATCTGTGAATCAAGGATTTCTACAGATGGTCTTATGCTCTTAGCTGATGAAAATTCTTATGATGACTACAAGGGTGTTGGAAAGGTGAAGGTTAACAAATATGGTGCACGGTTTCTTGAAGCCAATCCATTTATAGCACATGAATTTCAAAACACAAGAAAGAATATACCAGCTATGGACATTTGAAAGTATCCTAGCCTTCAGTTGCTTGAGGACAAGCAATCTCGGGAAGGGAGGGCTGTAATGTCCCCTTCTAGATGAGATCTCCTAGAGATAGGCTTAATGTTCTATTTATTCCCCCATAGACCATATCCTAGGTGAAAAATGGGAATTAAATAATTATTTAGTTTCACTAGAGCATAGTAATTCTAATTTTTAATATAATGAGATAATTAAAGTGAAATTAAATTATAACATCACTTTATAACACTTTTTGGAGAAAAGTGGAATAATATCAAAAAGGGACAAAAAGGGCCACATGAGAGATTATAAAAGGGAGTGAGACAACTCACTCTCCTCATTTTAATTTGGCATTTTAAAAGAAAAGTGATTGGTAACTCTTTGGCTCTGAGGGTTGGAAACCCTAGCATGTTATTGGTTTCAACAGTGAAACACATCTGCTCTAGCCAATCCTAAGGGAAAATCACTCATTTTTTCCATAGATCTTCAATAAGGAGAAATACATCTTCATTCTCAAAAGTTTTTGTGGTCAAGTTGTTGAGTTGTCAATGTATATTCTGTTATAAATTCTAGACTATGAAGGAGTAATATGTAGATTGAACTTTCATTCTGAAGCTTTCCATCACCTTATGAATGTTGGTCCATCATCTTTGGGTCTAATACTCCATTGGGAAGATCAAACTTTGTTCCAAATCGATGAAATTAAGTGTAGAGGTTGTGTGTTCCATTCCTAGCTGAGTATTCTATACTGCACAGGTCGTACCACTTGTGGTTTTTACCAGGAGGTTGTAAGAAGTGTTATCGGGTTGTTTCCTTCTATTCCAGGGAACTATTCTTCATACTACAAGTCATTTCCTCCATTAGTAGGCCGTCCATTGTACCATCTCCCAAATCGTCACCCACATGCAGTGTACTTCTGTGTATTTGGAATTGACAAGTAGTACCTTTCTCCTTTGGGTGTAATATTCATTCCCAGATCTTAAATTTTATTTCAGCGAGTTGTATAACCATATTCTGACTATCATATTGTTGTCAAACTTCATTAAAGGTTGTAGCAAATCTATGTAAGTGAAGAAATTGCATATTTATATAAGATTTACTGTGGATGTTCAAGTTATTACACCAGGTCAGCTATATAACGTTATTATTCTATTGTTGTTTATAAGTTTCAGGGTGGATGTAATTGTAATTTGCGTAGTTTTCATTACATGCAACATAAACACTATTGGTTTCCATTTGTTTGATGGAATGCAAACCCCAAAAATATCATAAACCCGTCTCAATTCATCCTAAAACGTAACATCAGTGTTAAGGGGAAGTGATAAAACGGTGTGACAAAGGATTCAAGACCAAAATGAGGCAAACATGATACCTTTTAAGCCCAGATCTAATTCATCATTGGGATCCATTTTAGTGCTGAGAAATTGTGAGCAGGTATGAACTCACTCGTTTTAGTTTGGACCAACCGGTATTGATAACATTGACCAATCACAGAAGGAGCAAACATGTCTCTAGGGGTATTAGAACCTTGGTGGGGGGAATAGAAACACCCCCCCTTTACCAACCAACCAAGCCCTTGTTGAAACATTGCAACTTTGGTACATCTAGCCAAATTCAAACTAAAAAGGTAAAGAATTTGGATTCAATTCAATTGACCAAGTAATGTAATAGCAACATATTACCAACGAATGTCATGGTTATACTAAAATTTTATGAAACCTATTATCAACTAGCCATATCAACTAAGGATAACCTTTAATAAATTCATTAGCATACAATATCAAAGTGATATTTCATTTCTTTTCCCCACATAGAAGATAGGTTTTCAAAAGGCACCCTACACTTGACTGCAATCCTAAAACACTATAAATACTCTAAGGATTGGAGGTTGAGAAACACATCTAGACAATTGTACCTTTAATCAATTATGATGTCCTTTAGAATTTAGAACACAATCCACTCAAGTTGTCACCACTGAAGCCTCAATTAATTCTTTAAAGTTCATTCGATGACTCAACTACATGTGAAACGTCAATGCTTCTATGATGTGGAAAAATCCTATTATTTTTGAAAATATATTCCTTGTTGATTACCAATATCAAAACTGTGCAATATAAAATGTATTTAGTCTTCATATATATATAGTGGATGTCCTAAACCATGCAACTCTTACTTTGGTAATAAGTAAGACGGTATTTTTTTGTCAGTGTAAAAATTAAGATAAATATTCAATCTTCAAGAGTTATAGGATAGCAATAAAAATGTATTAAAACATAAATAAAGCTTTCCCCAGATGCATTGTTTTTATTTTCCTTGGGAGGAAAGTATATTTCCTATGTTTCTTAAATTAGGTGTGCTAACAGAAGCATATGACTTATTTGGTCCTAAAAGTAAGCACATATTATTGTGTTTCATAAGTATTATGTTGTAAAATAACGATATATTTGATTAACAATAGTCCAGAGAAAACTACAGGCACATTCTAGATGCATAAGACAAAATAATAAGTACCAATCAGTTTCTAAGATCTTGTTCTTACATCATCAACACATGGACCTTTGGAGGAGAAAATTTTGAGTGATATGAGTGTCCACTAGATGGGTGCATCCAACGACCAGTAATTCTCTCCTCCAAAATTGACTCATCGATATCAAAGTTCAGTACTTTATCAATTTTTTCTCCTCTTTTTTTCAACATTTCATCAAGCTACACAAACAAAAGAATGCCTTAAAATAGTACACAATATATAGAAAATAGAAATAACAAATGACAAATTATAGAAGAAAGAAATGCAATTATCAAAGGATCACAAAAAAAAATGAAGTAATTTCTTTTAACTTCCACATTTCTATTAGTAGCATATAGTGTTCACCCATAGATGTCAGATCTTTTGAGCTTGGATTGCAGTGCAAGGAAAACTTTCGAGAATAAATCCTTTCTGGCATGAAGGTTTTTTAATGCCTTCATCGATAATTCCAACCACCAAGTCATCAGAGACAAGCTCCCCCTGTATAGTATAATGCAAATATGTGTACACAACAATATTAAGGTTTATATGCAAGGATCACAAGTCTTCAAAATGGACACATTTAAACTAAGCATTCAAATATCTTAAAATTAAATTTAATAAAACATATGTTTGTGCTAATGTTAACTCTTGACTGCAAGAGATCCAAGCTTAACACATCTTAATGTTCAAATTAAAGGTTGATTGATTTGACTCTTTTGTTTTATGGTGTGTAATAATAGAAGGGCAATTGAAAGGGTGGATAAATGACCAGTAATCAGGCATACAACATCTACCAATAAGTACATACAAGAGATAGTAACAAGGATGATGTAAAAGTATAAAGACTAAAATTTTGCCATATGGTAGCTTGAAATATGGTGTGTAATAACATAAATGGAATTGAATCAAGAATACAACATATATTGATAAGTAAATGCAAGAGGTAATAACACAGATGACATGGAAGTATATTGACAACAAACAATAAACATACATGAGCCATCTTTGAAAGTTATATGTATGACAACAAACATTTGATACATACACAAGATAAAGATACTTTTAGGCAGAAAAACATTCTGGACAAAAAGGATGCAAACACATAATACTACTAATGAGAAACAAAAGATAGAAACACTATCATTTGTAAGAATCACAACAGAACTACATCAAAAACATTGATCTATATTTGCATAAATAATAAGTCCAAATGGCTCATAATGGATATTGCATCCTCCATACAATCCTCAAAATACACTTACAGAGTTTCCAAAAGAAGCTTCAGACTAATGACTCTTGACCCTTACAATCCTTTCACAGCCCCTCGGCTGGAACTCCTTCCCCCTTAGATTGAAAATCATAGAATTTATAAACTTAGACTCCCATTAGTAGTTACAAGTTTTTTGGAAATAAAATATTATCATTAAACTAAAAATAGTAAAAATCAACAATTTCCTGCAAGAAATCTAGGATAGCTGAAGTTGAATGTCTTCGAATTGATGATCTAGAGTTCTTTAACCAATTGATCTGGCCACCTATATGCTTAGACTGCCAACGCATCATTCCCTTTCTTGAATTCACCAATCCTCTGCCTTTAAAAACTCGTTGAAATTTGTAATCCTTTGGATGAATGTCTCTGAAGATTTGGAAATAATTAGCTTGCTCATCCTGGAAAATATAGATTCGAGCACTAGAATATTTCGATCTGCTACAAATGAAAAGCTTGAAATTCAGGGATATGATATGATTCATACCAAAAAAGTGTCACTAAATATATTCTTTTTAGTCAATCATATTCATATCTCGTAAGACTTATTCATGGATAGCTTATGTAACCAAAATCATACAATTGTCAAAATATTTTGATATCCCTGGAAAATAAGGATGTGTGCTGGAACTGATAGTGCTCTTGAAAGATTTAGTAGTGCTTATCCTCTGCCACTTGTATTCTCAAATTTGAAGTCACTTGCTGATAATACTGCTTGAAATTTGGGACTGGTTCTTGACCTGCAATTCCGTTTACACCTATATACTCCATTTTTGTCATAAAATCAGGAAATGGTTTTTAATATGCTTTGTCACCTTCAAAGGCTCATCTTTCTCCTCCAAATTTGGAATTGATTCTTGATGTTAGTTTTATGCCTTCGAATTTGGGATATAGATCTAGAAATCTGGAGATGACTATTCAACCTTTGTTACTAGTTTCTCTATTCTCCAGTTAACATGATTTTGATTTAAGCTAATATTCCTTGAGAAAATTATAGTTTGAGGTATGCTAATTTTCTGCATTAAATCCAGGATGAATATACCTTTAGATCTGGAAAAAATATAAAAATCAATCCAAAAATATAAAAATATGATACAATTTGAAAATTTTGAAACCTATAGAATGGGTTGTTTAAAGAGGGGACTCTTTAACCTCTGTTTTCGGCTGGTTTTTATCAGTCTTTTTCCATAAATCTTCAAAGAATTTTAAAAAACGTTCAAAAACATTGCTTTTTACAAATTGTGGGTGTTGGGGATTTTCCTGACACTACTTAATGAGATTCGAAGTAATCTTTGTCTTTTATTTATGGATGCTTTGTCATCTGTGTTCAAAACTGCTCCCATCAAATATCGAGGCATCTTCTTGTAAAGGTTAGAGGTTGTGGAACGAAATAATTCTCAATTACAAGCGAAAGGACAATGATAATAAATTTGCAGTCTAATCCATGGCCACAATATCTGAGGTTGCATATCCTGAATGTATCAAAATTGCAGGACAATGATAATAAATTTGCAGTCTGATCCATGGCCACAATATCTTAGGTTGCATATCCCGAATGTATCAAAATTGCAGAAGCATATATATTGAACCTGACAAAAATTCCAACGTTTTGAGAATATTTTTGACGTTCTTGATTGATTCTAGTAATCATTATTTTAATTGCCTTTTGAATCCCTTGACTTTATGAGCATGCTTGTGGATGATTTTGACTCTTTTATATGAAATTTTTTGTTGTTGGCTTGACCGATCTTGATGCTTAACATTCTTCGAAGATAAGTCAAGTGGATAAGATGGTGATAGGCTTTGCTAATTGAAATCACTAATAATAGGACTTTTCTTTCCATTATCTGCATGATCAGTAGCATCTTCAGTGGGAAATCTCTTATATACAACTATATTCTCAGTTCTGGCAATAGAAGCATCAGTACTTTCAATATATATTTTGCAGAAGCCATGGGAATTAGCTTCATACCACCGACTCCAACTATCTTTGTTAAATAGAAATATGGTACACCTCGGTCTAAAACTTGTGCTTTGATATGCTTTCATCGTCCAGATCACCAATTACCCATTGAACACTTGTTGACGTTAACCTGTGTTACTTTGAGATGCTTTGATGCTTGGGATCAAAGTGCTTTCCGTGAGTGCAGACTTGGGAACTTGGCTTGAACATTTGGATGCATTTATCATGATGCGCTATTCACTTTATTTTTCTCTACATGGAACAATATCCCACATGGATTAAATAAAGTATTATTTGAATCTTCAAATATGCAGGTTGTTTGATGACACTCCACCGTGTTGAGCACTCACTATGATCTAAGGTTCTTGGTTATTGTGCTCGGGAGTAACATATTAGTGGGATAAAGTTCTTAATAATAAAATAAATATAAATTATGATATTTTATTTTTAAATAATATAATTTATATTTATTTTATTATTTTTATATGTAAAAGACTGTTTTTTATAACTTGTTTTCAAGATGTTAGAATATTGTGAACATATGAAATAATATCATGATACAATATAAAATATGGAAAGTATTATTAGTATATCTTTTTATCTACCAAGCAACACAAAGCATGAAAAGCATGAAGAACAACAAGAGAACATCGATATACGTTGCATTTTCCATTATTCTAAAAATAGATCTCCAAGATTACATGGAATCCTCACATATGCATCACATCAAGCTCCATCACCCAATCATGTCACAATCATGTGTGTACAAACGACATACACAACATGTGATGTGTGATGAACTACAATCAACACATACCCGAAAGGGTCTCCTTCACCTCTCTTATATACCAAGAGATTTGGATTACAATACATCCCATAACACATGTGGGATAAATGAATTTCCACCTTTTTATTTAGAGAATGGTTACAAAAGATATAATTACAATGATGCATGTGGGATAACTCTATTTTATAATATTAGAGTTATTATATGCCTTTAAATGATATTTTACCAATATACCACATAAGTCATCATTACATATTCTAACACCCCCCCTTAATGATGACTGGGAGAAAGAATACAAATGGAAGGAAGGTGGAAACACACCAACATCTCCTTTTATGACTAATTCCAGAATGCTCCATACGATGCGGATAAAAAACACACTTCACCTCATGGACTTGATGAAGACAAGATCCACTTCTCATGAAACTGCATCCAAACCAAGTTGTATGATGAACGTTTGCATAACACAACAGTGTATGGCCAATACAACACAACGTGTGGATGCAAACTCAACTGATAGCTGAAAGAAATATACAATAGACCGTGTGATGAGGACAAGAACCCTGGATCCATACATTGAAACTCTCTTCATAGAGCTCTTACTGAAGATTACATTGTGAATACAAGACCTGAATGGTCTTTCCATCGAAACATGAGCCAAACAGATAGTCTTCACAACACAGATGAAAGATGCATGAACAATAGAAGATGGATGTGCATCATACAATATTACTAGAATGTTGTGATATAATATGATAAAATTCAACATTGCATTCCTTCTTAACATCAACCATCTTTGTTGCAGTCAAGGATAAGTTGAAAAAGAGGAACAGTGCTGAAAAACCAAAAGTATGCAACCAACATATGCTTAAACAAGGAAGTAATAGCAAAAGCAAACTATCCCACAACATAGATAGCTAATTTGCACAAAAGAAATTCCAAGAGTAAAGCATATAATTTACATGACAAGCCCAAAACACAAGAGATTATAAAATGGCATTGCTCAAGAACATACAAATAATAGGAATTGGTTAAATGTTATCGCTTATATGCAAGACCATATAAATTTTGAGTAAAAGATGATCTAAATAAACATGGCATGATATATATGAAAATATATCAAAATGTTTAACATGATCAACATATAGCAAATTATGATCAACCCATGATATCACATAGATTCAAAAAATGATTTTACTCAAGAAATCAGTGAGCAAGAGTATAAAATGATCATAAAGAGATTGCTTATCAAAACTATGAAATTGATTTTACAGAAATGTTAGCAATAACATATCAATAAAGAAAATAATGATCACAAGATAACGCATATAGAATCAACATTATCATTATTACAAGAGTGAGACCATGATAGAATATTGAGCGAAAAAAATTGATCAAATAAAACAATGATATCACTAATAGTTATGAAAATATAGCCATTAAACAACTAAGTTCTAAGCATAGGTTTAAGTCTTGATGTCACCATTACCATACTAGAGATCCATTCCCTTGAAAATGTCAAAATATCTTCCACACAAAGAAGGTTATAGACATAAACAAGAATAGGACAATCTCTGTAAACATGGTGAATAAGAACATAAACATAATGCAAAGAGATCAAAAGTTCATGACAAGAATTTCAAGATAAGAGATGAATAAAAACTGAATTTTCTCATCAAAACTAAAGCCCAACAGCTGCTAAAAGATAGATCTGTCACTCTGCAGTAGAAAACCGAAAGCAAAAAAAATGAAAAATTTAAAATGACCATAACTTGGTCAATATTTCCCTGAATTTTTGATATAACCTATTTTCGAAATTAGAGAAGTCATTCTACATCCACCAACGTGGATAGAACATAAATCTGGGCACCCAATCAAAAGATATTCTCTCTGCAATATTTCCACCCATATGAAAAATAACTGATTTTAAATCAGCGATATCTTTCACTTTCCGAACATGAAATCAAATGATTTTTTTTTTAAATTGAGTATTTGTGCTAGAGGAACTCAAATATGCAATTCATTTCTAAAAAAACTACATAGAAAGTGTCAAAAAAAGATCTAAAAGTCATCATCCAATTTTACATTAAACACTTCTCCACAAGGGTTAGGGTTTGAAAGAAAAAATTCAAATATGGAGAATAAATCTTAGATCTAAAACAATACCACATGGGTATTATGGATCGGGTCACAAAACCACACAAAAAAAATGAAAAGCATGAGTAAAATCATGAACATATTTTGCTTGAAAACAAAAAATAAAAAAATTACCGAAGAAGGTAGAGCATAACAACTTGCTCTGATACCATGTTAGAATATTGTGAATATATGAAATAATATCATAACACATTATAAAATATGGAAAGCATTACTAGTCCATCCTTCTATCTAGCAAGCAACATAAAGCATGAAATAAAATTGGAGAAAAGAGAACGACAAGAGAACATTGATATACGTGGTTCACCTAATATGAGCTATGTCCATGGGAAGGGTTGCATCTTCCATTATTCTAAAAATAGATCTCCAAGATTACATGGCATCCTCACATATGCATCACATCAAGTTCCATCACCCAATCATGTCACAATCATGTGTGTACAAATGACATACACAACATGTGATGTGTGATGAACTACAATCAACACATATCCAAAAGGGTCTCCTTCACCTCTCTTATATACCAAAAGATTTGGATTACAATACATTCCATAACACATGTGGGATAAATGAATTTCCACCTCTTTATATAGAGAATGATTACAAAGGATATAATCACAATGGTGCATGTGGGATAACTCTATTTTATAATATTAAAGTTAGTTTATGACTTTAAATGATATTTTACCAATATACCACATAAGTCATCATTACATATTCTAACACAAAATCCAATGACAATTTGGCATAATGAAAAGGCGAAAGAATTTTCGACAAAGACCAATTGTGAGAGTTCATCAAATGATAATTATGACTTTGTTGGAGAAATTGGAGTCTATATGAACTTGTGGAAAATTGGAGGCTTTTACAAATTTGGCATGAATATGTAGAGCATTATGAACATAAAGCAAGATTCACCAGTTTTGGATTTAAGACTTGACGCAAAAAAATTAGGGTTTTGACAAAAATGCTAGTGAACATTCTGGCAATGAAAATAAATTTTAATGGGATAGATTCTGGTACCAACAACGTAGTTGAAATAAATCATAGAGTTGATGATCTATTCTTTAACACACCCAATCTAGTTTTAAACTTTACCTTTTCATTAGCCTCCTTAGCTTATATTCCTAAACGAGTCTTGGCAGTCATTGCCGCTCTTAGCATATCTCCTATGGCCAAGTGGAATAAGCAATATTCCTCCTTAATTAATGAATATTGAGTACCCTTCACTAATCCAGGGGGACCTACAAGCCACCATAACTCAATTATTGACTTCAGACAAAAAAGAGTATGAAGAATCTACATGTATATCATAACCATAGAAACTTGTATGCATAAATTCAGACTCATTTTATCAATAGCAGGGAATATATTGTGGGAGTGCTGGAAAAAAATGATTAAGAACATTTCCTTAAACATCAACTTAGGTGACTAACAGTAACAAAAAAAGGTTTCTAGTATGTCGATAGTTGACAATTCACAAGAACCATGAACATAAGATTGATAATAAGATCAAAACCAGATTTGTAAGATAGTCTAGATCATATATCCCAAAAATATTCATTTTTAATACACAAGTTATATATAGTCTATAATATAGTCAAATTCTGCATGTACAAGCTAATGAAAGGTTTATTTAGATGAGAGGAACATGTAAAGTGGCCAACCTATATACAGTTTTGTTATATCAGTCACTTTTTCCTGGCCCTTTACCATGTAAAAAACCACCGTTAAACCCACCTTCCAAGCTAGAAGAATGAGTGACAAGATGAATAGGCCCTACAATGCCATATCAGAAAAGTGCCTACTAAACTTGAATTTTAGATTGTCGTGACAACTCTTAGTTAAGTTGTTCTCATCACCTTTCTTCTAAGAATCTTTGTTTTGTTGATGTAAAAATCCTACATTTTCCTCTCTAAATTTGATCATAAATTTTCAAGCCACAAAGATTCTATTCAGCTACATTCCCCCTTTGTCTTCCAGTACAAATATCAACTTTGTTACCACACATGTTTCTATAGTATGCATACATTTCAGTTTTAATCATTTAACTTTAAAACAATTTTAGTATAAAGGTTGTATCCTATGAAGCACATAAGAGATATGAATGTTTCCTGAGTATGGAAGATGTGGTTAAATCTGTCACAAGCAAAACAGAGGAACTACAAGTACGTTCAACCAAAACTAGATCATAAGACCTTCTTTTGACTGATTGAAAACATACCTAAAATTTTTAACTGACAACATTATTATTTTTTATTTTCAATTGTGAGATTTAGATAATTTCTAAGGAGGAAATGTGGGGATTTTCCCTTTCCTGCCACAACAAATCAATGTGTTTTCACAATACTCAACCATCTGAAAGCACAACCTGACCATCAGAAAATTATAAAAATATTGCAATTGGTTCAACTTAAGAGTATAGATTATGGCCATGCTTTTAAATCCAATCATGGTGCCCAAACATACTTAAAGGAAATACAATCCTCAAATGATGGAATCATAATTAAGTCATGCCTCTATCCCTGAATCTATTGGAAGAAAAAGTGCCACCAGAGTAAGGAGTTAAGGGAAGAACTATTAAATATGGACAAAATAACTGAATCCATTTTCTTACTAAAATCAACAAATTATTAAGATACAATAGTGATTAACCATCTTTTATCACAACATGCCACTAAAATAACAATGCATATATAATAGGGGTGCACATTATGGATAGGGGATAATGTTAATGTTTACATTTCTGCGGAATAAACACTAGTTGACTTGAAATCGTTTTATATTGAGAATTAAAATAAGATGTGATGATATAGACAATGGGATTGTGATTCAGAGGTGGGATGGGTTCTCAAGCTGCCAACCATAGATCCAATCTACCCATCAACATGTGCTTTGTGTCACCCCCTTGTGGGCCAATAAAATCAGCAAATTATTAAGATACAATAGCAACTAACCATCTTTTATCACAACCTGCCACTAAAAGCACAATGCATATATAATAGGGGTGCACATTATGGATAGGGGATCATTTTAATGTTTACAGTTTAGCATCCTAAACACTAGTTGACTTGAAATTGTTTTATATTGAGAATTAAAATAAGATGCAGCGATATAGCTAGTGGGGTTGTAATTCAGTGGTGGGATGGATCCTCAAGCTTCCCACCACATATGCAATCTTCCCAGTAGCATGTGCTTTGTGTCACCCCCTATGGACCAATTTTCCTACACATGCAAGTTGCATCATTAGGCCAATTTTCCACCTTGTTTTTCCCTAGGAAAGTAGGGCCACTGAAACTCTTTGACAATCTAGATGGTTGAAGCATCACTATCGAGTTTAAAAAATGCAGGTATACTACTCACCTTGAAAATTCATCATAACATCATAATGCCAGCAATATAGGGAAAACCCTCGTTCGTTACAGATAAAATGGTGCAACCATTTCCATTTACGCTGAACTACAAATCAAGAAATCCCATATAGTTGTACTTACATGCCAATTTGTCTCTTGGTTGCATTGAATTGTTTTGCACATTTGAGGAGATTATTAAAGTTTTGACTTCAATCAAAGGATTACAGCAATCCTTGCACAAAAGAGCTTACAAAAATTTCCTAATAAGTGTTAAAAAAAGGTTCATTAAGGGGAGGCATTGAATTCCAAATTCAAGGAAAAGGTAAGTAAACCCTCGATGTCATTCTAAACACAGCAATTAAAAACTGAAGACAAACAAATTGAGCAGATATTCTAACAAGACATAAAAGAAATGCACCTTGAGATCAAGTATTGGTCATGCAATAAATTTAGAAGTATGAGGAAGGAATGCCCTTAATGGGATTGCAAAATTTGCAACTGCACATTGCAAGAGGACCTAGTCATGGAGGCGAGCCTGACAAATGGGAAAAAAAGTGTGTTGTTGGAAGAGGCGTTGGTCTAATGACCCTTCATACAAAACATGGAAATCCATTGAGTCAAACTCAACTCAGCATAAAAAACAAGCTGAACTGACTCATTTTCAAGTCAAACTCCCCTCCAGTGAGTTTGACTACCTGGAAACAAGTTGACTTGCAAGTACTCATTGGTGAGTCAAGCTAGCTACCAATACGTTCAAATTCAAGCAACAAGTTGACTTGAAAGTACTCTTGTATCAAACTATGACCTGACATGTGAGTAGTCACCAAGTTTTTTCACAAATCACCGAGTTTGACTCACAAGCTCAATGAAAAAATTGGTGGCCCCTTTATAAGTTTATATAACTCATACAAGTAAATACATCGTTATTCTGCTTGGAAAAATTAGTAGTGTGTTCCCCAATTTTTTTCATTTCCAAATCAATATGTTACTCTCTCGCCTCACCAAGTTTTTTGTCAAACTGAGTTTTGCAACTTTGCTAAGGACCTTTCATGTTATTAGGATCACTATGACCATGTTGTAGGAAAGCATGATGAAGTAGATTAGTGTAGACCTTAACCATGGAGGAAAGGAGTATGCCTTGTTGGAAGGAATTGATCTTAGCATCGACAGGTCTAGAAAAGAAAATTATGTTTTCTTTAATCTTTTAATTTAATATCGGCAAAGTGTTGAAAATTCAGGGTTAGAGGAGTTTTTAACATAAATAGTATAAATGCATGAACATGTAAAATCAGATTTAGAATTGTACTGCTTAATAAAATTTGAACTATAATTAAAAAATCAAAAACATAATTTTCATCTCTTTCAAGTTAACGCTCCACTGAGTGACTTTGTTAATGTTGGTCCTCGAGAATCATCAAATGCCATGTGCAGTAACAACATGACAAAATAATGTACAGTAGATATCAACAGTAAGTAGAATTTTTATTCAACAAGCACATGCATACCCAGTACAGACATGCAAAGAAAGGACACACAGTCATGATGAGTAAGGATGCAGTCACATAGTGTAGAGACACACATTCATACTTTGCATATTCATGCTGAGTAAGGATGCAGTCACATAGTGCAGAGACACACAGTCATACTTTGCATAGTCATTCTAGAAAAACCACAGTTCACACATAAAGTGAAGCTCATGGTCAAGTTGGGGAAGACCCCATAGTCTATAGAAGAAAACATATCACGCTCATGTTGGGGAGGGACCCACAGTTCACCCAAGAAAATAGACTCACGATCATGGTGGAGGAAAACACCAAAGTCCACATTACAATACATGCTCATGATCACGATGGAGGAAAACACCATAGTTCACGCAACAAAGATATACCCAAAGTCATGCTAGGGAATACACGAGTAGAGTCGTGGTCAATACCACATGAAGGAACCCATGGGATAGGGCCACAGACAAGATGGGCAGAGACCACGCAGAGGAATCCACGGGAAAGGGCCATAGACAAGCTGGGAAGAAATAACGTAGAGGAACCCATAGGAAAGGGCCACGGACAAGTTGGGTAGAGAGAACCCAATCCAGTCATGTGCAGAACAAGAAGCCACATGATAAGTCGGCAAAGAAGCCACAGGTCATATGTGGAGTAGCATCCGCAAAGAGTCATGTAGGAGGCAAGCCACGATCACACTATGGAGCAAAGCCATCATGCAGGACAGAGATAGAATGACAGTCACGCTATGGAGCAAATCCATCACGTGGGATAGAGATAGAACCACGATCACGCTGTGGAGTAGTGGCCGTGAAGAGTCACACATGAGGTAAGAAAGTATACAACCAATTGCGGAGCAGAGAAGCATCCATGGAAGAACCCAGTCATGCAGGGAGCTGAGGAATCATGCAAAGCAGTCACATACGAGAAGACAAGGAAAATTAGGTTTATGCATCTCTTGTTTACATTAAACCTTTAATTTATAAGGTTTAAACATTAATAAAATCGTCCAAGTCAAAAATCAAAGGTCAAAGGTTTTAATAAAAAATAAAATGGTCCAAAGGTCTTTATTAATAAAACCATAAAGTAAACATTTACAATAAAGTCATAGAGTAAATGGTCCAACCAAAAGAATAGTGAACCAAAGAAACCCATAAGGTGAGAATCATCATGACAAGGGTACACACATAATAAGAGTGCTAGGACCAAGTAATATAAAGGACCATGAGTCAACAAAGGGGGCCACAATAAAAACAACCCACAAAGCCATAAGATCAGGGTGAACCATATAAGTTGGACAAACAAGACCATTAATACTTTCTCTCTCTCAAGGTACACTGTTTTATATATTTTTATCATCAATGTATAATGGGAACATCCAAACTAGATGGTACAATTATGTGGTCCTCGACACTACTCCTAAGGGTCAGATGCTAGTTACATCATCAAGGGGTGGCCAGTCCCTTGAGAAGCAACCTAGTAGTAATGATTAGGAGAGAGGACATCATCTTCCATTCTTAAAGAATGGCTCTAATCTCTAGGCTAAGTTTCATTCCCATACTCAATCAAATTACTGGTAATTGACCAGGTGCCTCCATTCTCCCAAAGAATGGCTCTCTGTACTAAGTTGAGCTTCAGTCCCAGACTTAATCATGTTGATCAAATCCTGGACCTTGACCAAGTCCTCCATTCTCCCAGAGAGTGGTCCTCAGTACTAAGCTGAGCTTTAGTACTTTACTGAAAGTTGATCAACTACCCGCAGGACCTACTTGGACATCATGTCCTTGGTCCCAGACCAAAATATGTCTCTTCCTCTACCTATAGGTTCTACTTGGAAATTGTGTCCCTGGTCCCAAACCATAATTCCCCAGAGGCATATAGGGGCCCTAGCCACATGATAGGGGAA
The DNA here is from genome assembly GCA_001517045.1 of Pseudotsuga menziesii. Taxonomy (NCBI): domain Eukaryota; kingdom Viridiplantae; phylum Streptophyta; class Pinopsida; order Pinales; family Pinaceae; genus Pseudotsuga; species Pseudotsuga menziesii. The sequence goes on from LPNX010169780.1 coordinate 635,965, forward strand.
TTTCCATGGCATCAACTTGCTTGGTGCTAGACCAAAAACCCCAGGAGATTACTGGGGGCCCTAGGGTGCCTTTTAGGGTCTTACTCTGCCCTAGTTAACTGACTAGGGTACCATCCTCCCTGAGAATGGGTCTCGCGGCTGCACTAACTTTAACAAAAAGCACATGTATCAGATGTAATGTCGTGCTTAAGCACCCATGTTCTAATTATGGCTTGGGATGTGCACACCATCCAGTTACATACTTGTGGTCACCATAGTCTATCTACTTACAATTTCACTGATAGTAACCACAATGATCCAGGGAACTCTCCTAATCACCTCCCACAAACATGAGAATGAAAACATAACACTGATTTACCATTCAACGAGACACAATATCTCCACTTGGGATCAATCTTTTAAAGGGATACATTGAACTATAAGGCCTACATAGTGATTTTAAGTTTAAGATTCCTTCACAGACATGCATTGGTGTAGGGTCTTTCTAGCAAGCACACCATGAACCAGAGATGGCATGTATAATGTAGCAGGAAAACAACTAAAACACATCTTCTACAATTTTAAGTTTGTAAGGAAGTTTTGACTTCACATTGACCAATGGTTCCATGGCATTTTTTGCAAGCCTTCCCATTTGAGGTAAGTCTTATTTGTCAATCCCTGGTTTTATAGACACTCTACATGTTCCCCAAGGTTTAGCTGAATCGGTTGAACCATATTCTCAATGCATCTGGATTTGGATCTGTATCGGTACCCTAAATCATAAGGTGCACAAGTTTCACTAAAAGCCCAATATTGCTAAGAACATTCAGCAATGGTGATCACATTTCTTGGGAGACATTGGTTGGAAATGTTGTTCCCAAAGAGATAATGATTTTAGACAATGAAATTCACAATGTAATATTTTCCCCTCTCAAACATAGAATCATGGTATCTTAATGTACCTTGTAATAAAAACATCAAAATAACTAATAAGGAAATATATGTTATTCAAATGTAATGTGAAAATATGTTTACTATTATGTGAAAAATGCTTGAGGTAAACAGATTATAACCATTATGATGTTGTTAATCAATATGGTATATACCAATAAAAGTGCCAAAAAATGAATGATATGTCATAGAATGAGTGATACAAGTGACAGATCTAAGTAGAAAAATAGGCTGCAAAAGCCACTTGTTTCTAAAATTTGACCTTTTGTGGACAAAATTAAAACATCATGCCTTGATGTATTAGTTACCAACTTTCCCTACAATAGGATTAATCTTCCCATATCATTATTAAAACTAATATGACATTATTTATTGATCTTGAATTTGCTTAATTATTACATCTGATATGAAGGAAATCTCACTTCTCTTCCAGCTTCAAAATAGTTTATTCCTTTATTTACAAGGATGGGATAGGTACTCATGAAGTTTATGTTTTTACTTCTTAAAAAATTACCTGTGTTTTTTTTTGTAATGTCATGTGTCTAGGATGGAAATTTGGTAAGTTTAACTTTATTTTTTGGCATACGATACTTGGGTTGATATCTCATTGCAAACAATATGAGCAAGTTTTGAAAATAATTCATTGCATTTGCATCACCATATTTTCTCCTAACGATACTTATTCCTCAATGGAAATAACTGTAACAATCAAACATAAATACATTAGAATGACTCATTTAATTAAGAGTCACTTGAGGGGATACGCAAAGAGACCAAGCAATTTAAGGATCGCCCTTTTTTATAGTTCTAGGCTTTCATTTGCTTAAAATTTATTTCATTCTATGATTTGTTTTCCCTTAAAGAGTACATTTTTTGTTGATTTGAGCATAATTATTGCTAAATATCATGAATACCAAGTTTAAGAAAAACTTTCTCTACATATTTTTTATTTATTTTACATACTTGACAATGTTACAAAAATTGCTTAGACATTTTTTTTATTTTTATTTTTAGCGAGTCGATGCATAGGATCCAAGGGTCTATCTAGGATTATTAAGTTCTATAATGGTCATTTTTCCAGTCTGGAGTGTCTTCCAAGAAGAGAAGGCCTTGATTTTCTAACTAAGGGTGAATGGGCATTGGATAGGGGGTTGAGAGCTAGCCGTGGGGCTTCTTTTGAGGGAGGTCCTTCCATATTTTGTTGATTTTTTTTGTATTCTTTGGAGATATGATCATATTCATAACAATTATTTCATTTGAAGGGTAGTTACACATTCCGGGGATTTAGTGTGATATCAACCTACAATATTAAGTTTAATGGATTTTGAAGGGATCATTTTGAGGGTACATATTGATTCCCTTTTGGAATCAATTTTTGGAGATAATGATTGTGTGAGATTCCTATTGCCTTCAAAGATTGATTTTCCTAGAAAATGAAGGACAACCATGAAACCCTAGCCCAATATGGGACTATAGATGGAATTCCCTCATCCAGGTTAAAGTCTAAGTAAAATTGGTTGAGATGCATTTCTCTTAGGCCCATGAAGTAGGGGTCATAATAAAAGTTAAGATCTCTTCCCTCCTATAGTTTGGAGAGAGTCATATATGTGGTCACAAGAGAAAAGATGCAATCTCCCTTTTATCAGGGGGCGGGGGGCGCTAGTTCTTGCGCAACCATTATACCATTGATCTCAAGGAATGCCACTTATAAACGGACCATTAGGGCTCACTGACATAAATTAGATCATTCTTTAGGGGAGTGGCTTGCGTAATTTCTATGGGAGGGATGTAGTCTAATATTTTGACAATGTGGGACTGCTCAAGATTATTTGTATTGACCTTCTTGGAAGAAGTGTATACCATGATTTGGATTGTTGCCACATCCTTGGAGGATGAGAAGCTAGATCCATATTCGGACCCAGAGGGAGTCCCTTAAGGATTTCTATCTCCTATAGGAGTGGAAATGGTGGACATTGAAAACTCTAAAAGAGGTCAGACACCTAGTAGTAGTTTGCATGCACTCTATGTACTATATGGTAAAAATATGCATTTAATAGAAGTTATTTGTTGTCAATCGATATTATTAATTTGTAAACTGCTAGAGCTATGACTCTAGAAATTTTTTGAAAACAGATCTTGGAAAAAAGATGGCTATGCTACATGATTTAATTAATAACATGGATTATAACCATATGCCCAATTACATAATCATCTCACTCCATCTTGGAGCTACAGGATAGTTCAATTCATCTTTTTTTTATAAAGAAGGAGAGCACAAGTCATCTCCTGGAAAGCATGCTATTACATATTTTCAGTTTATCCTTACCTAACATTCATAGGGAATCTATGAATTTATTCTCAAATTTCTTTCACCTCGGGGTAAAAGCATGGGTTTTCTTCAAAAATACAATGATGGAAAAAATTTACAATAGGATGAAATTAGACTCGATGGTTTGGTCTTTTGGTGTAAAATCAATTCACAAAATCCTAAGAATTACACAGAATACTCACCGTCACAATTTTGTAGATGTCGGAAACTCCACCTCCACTGCCTTTCACAACCTTTCTTTGTCCTATGCCTCCACCTTTGGAATTGACCTTCACCCCATTTCTTGGTGAATCCAGACCATCGTCGAATATTTTCCTGGGAATGACTCCTGCACCTTCAAGAAATTGTCCTCTATAAACACCTCTTTGCACCTTCAAGAAATTGTCCTCTATAAACACCTCTTTCTCATTTATCATGATATAAATCCTGAAAACCCCAACCAGAAAGACATAATGTTGAAGAATAGTTAGACGGAATTCAGTGCAAATGACATTCCAGGATTAGGCATGCTTCTTGCAGATCCACTTGGAAACTTTTGTGTCATTCAACATCGTATCTGAGAGAAACCATTTTAATAGTCGGGGGAAAGAAAATTATTCTCTCCTCCCACACAACCCCGCGCTCTCAGTTCTTCATGTAGTGAATCTTGTTATAAATGACCCAGGAAGACTCTTTCAAAATCTTGGATCCCTTATAGAGAATCTCTCTAAGAATATTCATGGTCATAATGAGGAACGAGGAATTTGGGGACATGGAAAAGTCGCTTGTCATTAGCCTTGTGTCGGTGAACTTGTGGTTGAGCTCCGGGTACTCTTGGTTTCCCGAGTCCTTCAGAGGAATGTGTATATGACCAGTTTCTTTTCCTTGGAGGAAATGGGGATGACATACTCTGCTGTGGTTGTATTCCTAGCCGAAGTGTGGGCCCACCCAAGAATTGATTCATTGTGTCGATGTAGGTACCAGACATGGCACTGTTGTACACATGGTTTAAAATTGTGCCATGGGTTGTGTCATTCGTCCATGGGAAAGGCATAGTTCATGGGTATATCCACCTCGTGGATTTAGGTTTGAACCATGTTATTCCCCTTCATCTCAAATTTGGATTTCCTTTTTAGCTCTTTTGCCCTTATGTCTAGTGTTTCCTCCATAATTTAATAATTAACAATGTGGAGTCTCACAAAAAAAATACATATGGACTGTTTGAGGTTATGATGAGCTTCAAATTTGAACCCTTCCCACTCTAAACCATTCTATCCCTTCCTAGAAGTGTAAAGTTAAAATTTCCCTTAAAAATTTAAAATATAAAGTTTACTTTTCCAATTAAGAATGAAATAATTTATGACAACATTTCAAGAGAAGGGAGACATTTGAAATTACTCATCCATATAAGTTTCTCAATATGTCAAAATAGAAAAAGGAAAGGAAACATAGGATCACTTACAAGGCCATTACAGGAAACTCAAAAGGAAAATGGCCCAAAAAAAACAATATTCAATTGAACAACACAACCCTGGTTCTGAAATCAAGCTTTAGAACTATCTCACACTTAACGTTCCATGGAGGGAAAACACACTTTAAAGAAAGGAATTATCAAAGGCTAATATGTGAGACAGGAAAATGGAAAGAACCCAATAAATAAAGGCATCAAACAAAATGAGCAACATTTTTTTCTTCCCTACAAATAATACAACCAAATCAGGAAGGGTTGACAATAGATGGAGATAACTGGAACAAGGTATTCAGGGACAACAAGATAGATGAAATTGTGAGGGCTAAAAGAATAATGTACAATAGATGTAAAATGTTAAAAAAATGATGTAACCACTAATCACAGACATGAGTAAACTTTGACAAGGATTGGACCCTACACATCCAAAACCCTATGTCGTACGCTCCATTTATAGTTTGTGGAAATTGTGTACTTTTTCCACCTATTTTATTTATAAAGGTCAGCAACACTGAGATGTAATTATCTTGTCCCATAAACTACGTATTTCTGTTAACATGATAAAATCATATTCTATGTTTTTCCATTCCCTGGGAAAAACATGCAAGAAAAATGAAGTAAACCTCAAATTTCACTTAGTCTTTCTTAAACATGAAGGGTAGTGAATAAACATCAATGCAAGGACGTTGATCCTATTCCCATGCCAAAATATAATCTTGTAGCAAGTGGTGACAAGGTTAGTGGATGATTTAGGCTTCTATGTCAAATTATCTTCCCATATAGGATATATCAATGCCATGATAAGTGTATTTGCAAGATAATTCACCTAGAGACTACAAAATCAAGTAGAAAGAATATAGCAGATTTACATTAATAACAAAATAAAACAAAGGAACATGAATTATACCTAGAACTGTACCTTTAAGTCCCTTAACCACGACCAATTCTTTAAGCAAATGAAAAAAAACAAGCCCTAGTTGTGAGTCTCCTTGCCTCTCGAAGAAAAACAAACATGTGAAATACATTGGAAGGCTTCTCAAGGGGATTTGAACATGTCCAATTATCCTATTTTTTTCAAGCATATTGCATTAGTTGATATGATCTAAACATTCTTGGATAAAAACACTAGAAAGAGATGAAAAATTAGGCAACACACGTCTGCAAAGTTCCTATTCTCCCTATCTACAAATCATAACTTGTAGATTTAGACACATGAATTGAGAAACTCTCATTGCTCTAAGAATGGAAGGATATTCAAAACTATGTTCTAAAGTAGTGGATGGTTGGTTTTGTCAGAGTGTGGTAAGTGAAGAGATATTTGTCCATTAATGTATCTCAACATACCACCAACAACCATTTGATAATTATATGTTATTACGGCATGTTTGTAGGCTTACACAACAGTGAACAAGCTAACTTGGGCATGTTTCCTCCATTAAACAACATGAAAGAGCTAGGAATCAAAAAAGGGTCACCTACAATAGTGACATTTCCTTATTTAGCTTTGTATCCAACACATTCTACAAGAAGGCAATAGGGAATTCCAGGACAAACCTATAGTAGCAATATCTTCAGGATAATTTAAAGGCTATTAAGTGGGTCCTCTTTTCTAGATCAGAAGGTATGGATGAATCCCTTGTATAAAATATAATGTAGATGGTTGTTTATCCCAAGCCAACAATGAATATTCCTCCTTTTGTTTGGTCAGTTTCGCATTAGGTAATGCTTAAGGGCATGGTTAGATATTATGCAATGGTCTCGTCCCTGTGAGTGACATTTCACATAAATTCTAAATGAGTTTAGGATCAATCCTTTTCAACCCTGTTTTAAGATTGCAGTATGGATAATGCACCCAAGGGATCTTTCACAGAATTTTTTTGCAACAATATCAGAAATATGTAGATTCTAATATTGGAAAATGCATGCAAGTGTTCCTGGAAACTCACTTCCATTGATGATTACGATACAACACCCTGAACTTGGTAAGCATTTCGCAGTGAATATGTAAGGAAAGGAGATCGAACAGCTGACAATGTACCCAAATGCACTTGTATGGTTGATGCCTCAATAATTAGTTGTTATATGAAGTTGTCATCATGATGGGTGATTTAAAGGTATGTCATGGATACATATGAGCAAATTACTGGCAGTTATCTTGAATGGAAATTGAATCAGCTCAAGGGTTTCAAAGAGTTTGAATGACATGGCGTTGGGAGAGGGCCTGAGGGATCCTTATGGTTCTTTGGATCTATAGTGTTAGCGGGATTTTGATCCTTTATGTTTGTTTCCCTGGTATAATGGGGAATGAAAAGCTGCAAGGAAATACTACAAGAAGCAAATGACCATTGAGAACCTCAAGAGATGCAATGTTACAAATGTGAAAAAACCCCTAAAATATCTTTGTAATAATTAAACGAGAGGCATTGATCAAAATGGCTTAGAGAAACCCAAAAAAATATAGAAGGAATTGAGAGTGCAAAAACAGCAGCAGGAAATGAAATTTCAAAAGAGCAGTGGATAACTCGTACCTATCAATTGCACAAAGACATAATAGCAAGGATAAAAAATCCATAAACCCACACCTAGGAGTATTCACAATTAACGATGTGATTGAAAGTATTAAGAGGTTATTTTATGGAAAGACAAAGGAAATACCAGTGTTCAACGTGGAGGATATTCGTCAGGTCATGCCATTATCTCTCCCAGAATGCCATTGTTGTGTGTTGGTCAATTAAAGAAGCACCAAATAGCACAATCTGTTGATGAGTTTGAAGCTTCCCCGACATCATAATGTGGAAGGAGTAGATCCATCGAAACAAGTTGACAATCATCCATAGAATAATTAGTGATGTAGAATGGGATAGATCTTGTGGACCTATCAATAGTGCATCAAAGGAGGTGTGAGGGGTCTCCCTTCGCAAGCAGATGGTCATAGAAACATTAGTCACTATGGTTCACCACCAAAGGCAGAGAAGCAGTCCTCACATTACCAAAGAGAGTGTCCAACATAATAATCAAAACCACAATAATATGGAGAAGAGCTCCAAATATGGAGGATTCAGAACAAAGAGCATCACAATCTAAATCTAATATAACTTGATATATAAAGTACATTTCCATATTTGCATCAAATAAGAAATCCATAGTCCAATCAAAGAGTCTTTTTGAATAAGCCTTTGAAAACCTACTAAAGGGGCTAAAAGTGGTCGTAAAACCTTATTAAAGATGATCTAGAAACCTCGGTTCTGAAATGATAATGCCATATATTAAATATGATCGAGAAACCCTAGTTCTGCAATGATAATTCCAATAGGAAATAGTCTCACAAATTAGTTGAGCAACTCAAAAAAATATCTCCAAGAACAATACTTCGAAATGAAATGAGAAGGAGTATCATAGAAATTATAATGAAGGTATCTAAAAAATGGTGGTTTTGCAAAAAACAAATTATGCAAGTATAGTCTAGAGGCCAAGAAGAATTTGTAACTACATATTAATGTAGCATGGGGTTCATAACTCCCATAAGAAAAACAATGACTTTTACATATACTAAAAAAAGGATAAAATAGTGCATTGATCAATACAATTTAGTGATCTTTTTAGCTTCATGCAAGGACCACACACATCCAAAATTGTTTCTTAGAAATTTTTTGTATGTGATTTTTAAAGAAGTTTAAATATAGTTATTTCTCTCATACACATAATATATCAAGAATCCATTGAACAAAAAACAATAGATGAGACTCTCTTCCATTGTATTGTTACTTATCATTATCTTTCTATTACCCAACATTCTTATAAAAGGTACATTGTTTCATTGATGGCATGATCCTTTGTTGATGCAATGATGTTCAGATCATTTGTCATCCCTAGTTGCAAACTTATCTGTGTATTTGGAGATCCACATGATCCTACTGGGATTTCTGAGTGCCACTATGGTTTATAATGTTTTTCCACTTGAAGGTGAAACACTCTATTTTACTGAGTATAAATATCATACACTTCAAATCATCAATAGAATTGTTTATGATGTATTGTTGTTAGATCATTTTGTTTAAGATATTATCATAGTTTGGATTAATTTAGGCTTCAGATAAACTACACTAATATTCACATTCAACTAGTTTAGAGGTTTGTGTAAATTCTTTTGAACAATAGGGTTAAAGTTTTTTGGATTTATGAGATGAGAAAACTATAAGTATTAATGTTGTCAAAGTTCATTTATTTCCTTAGTGTAGCAATATTTACTTCATGGCTAATAATTGGTGTTTAATTGCTTGGAATATATATTTTTAATAAGAGTGGGAGGTATATACATCCATAATTTTGTTTGAAGGATAAATATGTCATGTACAAGTATATCAACTCCTTGAACTAGTGAACCTGAGTATCAATGTTGTCACCTTGGATTTTAAGTGTTACTTCAAACATTTTGGATTTACATATGAATATGCCTCTAACTACATGTTTTGTTGTAACTACATGTTTTGTTGTAATAACATCTTGAAAGATATTTCTATGACCATATGATGTTTTATGATATGAGGAGGTGAAAATATGAATTGGATTTAATTCTTATTTTGTATTCCATTCCTCTTTCTTTATGCCTTAGACTTCAGTTTCATTTTTGATCTCTTTATTATATTCATGATGTTTTTCTCTTATTATTTTTATAGTTTTATTATTATTATTATTAGATGAGAAACAAAATTTAGAATTGAACATAATACATGGTTAGAACCAAAATTTTAAATTTGAAAGATTATTTTTATAATTTGTGCAAATTATTTTTTTTGTTTTTAAAGTGAATATATTTTATTTATTTGTAAAAGAAAAATTATAAACCTTTAATTTGCATTACCCCCCTTATAGGTATCTATTTTAATTTTATTTAAAGTATATTTAATCCTAAAATGATAATAATGATGTTAATCCTACCATAAGTGTAGGAAATGTATACCAAATGTGGATAAAATTGACATGAATACTTATAAATGAAGTTCCACACCTTTGGGATGAAGGGATGACATGGTTGGGTTGATGATTTTTAATGTACAATGTATTTTATTTTAAAATTTCCTTAACTGGTATGGCTCTCACATGTTCACTTTTTCCTCAAAATATTTGAATCTAGTCATCCCCTTATAATGACCATTGTTTTAAATTTTCAAATTGCATTAAATTCCACATCATTGTGTTATTATAAAAATTGACAAAATACTGTGAAAATACCTTAGTAGGCACTTACATGTTAATGTCAACAAAGTGAATTCACATAGTTCCAAGAAGTGTGTTCTAGAGTTCCAAGATGCATTGCACATGTATGATGTTTGTCCTTTGTTTGTCCAATTTTTCATGGACACATATAAGTCACACATGTAAGTCCTTGGTGGCCTTATCCTTAGGATTTCATAAAAGATGGATGATATTCTAATAATTTCAAGATAAATGCCCTACATCATGTATAAACATAAAAGTGAATTTTCCATATTGACCATGATGGTCAATATGGTAGGAATTTTCTATTTCCATGAAGCTCCCTACTCTTTTTTATCCTTTTCTCATCATGTGATAGATGTTTGTAATGGAGATTTTTATCCATGGGAAGTAAAAATAATGTATGTTGGGTCTTGAATAAAATCACTACCACTATATTACTTTTAGTTATATCGTGAGTCAAGAAAAAAATATGACCACTCCTTCAATGTTCCACCACCACACTTACAAATGGAATCTTCATCATGTCAACGAGATATGATCCTATAATGGGGATGCTTCTTGGTGTCCAAGATAGGGTTTATACAAAAATACAAGTTATTGGCCCATAATATTTGTTTTTGGATCTCATGGTCCATATGGACCTTGGACCACGACACAAATTCTACAAAGGGGAACTTTAGAATATGAGTGAGATGTGGTGTTTCTTTCAAGATTTTGAACACCATTGATGGTATTTAGGATAATAAAACATTTTAGGGTTGAAATTCAAGGTCTTGAGCCATAAATTATTTTTGTATAGCTCATGGGTCATGCATAGATATATTTCCCTAAAATTTCTCACAAAATGCTAAAACACCCAAACCCATCCAAGAGATTGTATACATGTTGGTCTTGATCTTTATTTGCTAATTGTGTGAAAATAGCATAGTTTATGGAGCAGCATATGGATTGAAATAAAAATTGATGACATCTAAAATTTTGGTCAAATTTCCCTAACTAGCTCTCCCAAAATCCTCAATTAGTATATAACTATTAATTATGACTGACGGATAGAGAATTTGACCACCACATGGGCCATGAATTTTTACCTAAGAAGTAGATATGTGCATAATTTTAAGGATTAATATATGATGGATTGTTATCAATAACCATCCTCAATGTGCCAAACTCAAAAAGACCATCATATCTTGATAACATGACAAATATTCCCTTTGAAGGATCTCTATGGTACCCAAGGGACACAAGGATGTATCACGAGCCCTATAGACAAATATTATGGTACAATACCCTAAATTTTGCAGGAATCGAACCACATCAAAAGCACCAAGAACCATATCTAGTATTCTAAACTTCAAAATGAGCACCATATCCCAATTGCAAGTCAAATATTCCCTATAAAGGTCCAATCATGTGGTGGTTTGAGACCCCACACATGGAGCATGAGATCCATACTAAAATATTATGGCATAAGATCCTAGATTTTTCTGTATACCATGGAATGGTCCTCAAGATCCTTCACTCACAATCCTAAATTCAAGTGTGTGTGGTGATTTGATTATCTGCTCAAAATCACTTATCAATATACATAATTCAATTAAGTTCTAGTGCACTTATCTTTTTAATGAAAACTTTCCCAAAATCACTGTGGGAGAGGCACACAACACCCAACCTTAGGCAAGCTTGCAATCAATAATCTCTCAATGTAGATGTCATCCCTAATTGATGTTATAAAATCACAAGGACATGGATTCAATCTCACACTCTGGGCCATATTCGAGGTAGTCTCCCTAGTCTAAAATTCGGTATCCACAAGGTTGTACCATCCTTGTGGTCTCTCCTCTCTCTCCCTCTTAAGATTTTGTTCTAGTGAATAATAATCCCCTCCATGAGGAATCCCCCACCAATGCTTATGAACCCCCTCACATGAGGAAAAAATATCTCTTTCGATTTAGGTTTCCTTGCATAGTAAACATTGGGTTTTATATCACTTTTACATAACTATTACAAAATCTTCACGATTTGACATGCCTTTCAAGCACATGAATGATAAAACCTGATTTCCTTCTGATAAGCCAAGCTATTTCACTAGTGGGGAGTTGTCTTGAGATCCACGCTATGAATCTTTGTTACATATTTACATCAAATATGACAACACAAGTCCATGCAAAATTGGATGAACAAAAATGAATTATGTAAATTTCATAATTTTGTATATTTAAAATCAAGTGAAGAAATTGGCCATAATGTTAAAGAACATGCACATGTTAGCCATGAATCTATCCCCAAGATTTAGATCAAGTTTTCATGAGCCAAATATGAGATATTAATTCCCTCAAAATTGGGAAGGTCATGAGTTTAGAGCTCTTGATTCCCTTATGATTAGGCTCTGTCATCAAGGACATCGGCTTACCACATTTACCATCCATGGATCATGAGGAAGTATGCCCCTAGACAATTCTTGAAAACAGATCTTGGAAAAAATATGGTTATGCTACATGATTTCCTTAATAACATGGATTATAGCCATACGCCCAATTATATAATCATATCACTCCATCTTGGAGGTACAGGATAGAGTCAATTCATCTTTCTTATAAATAAGGAGAGCTCAAGTCATCTCCTGGAAAGCATGTTATTACATATTTTCAATTTTATCCTTACCTATCATTCATAAGGCATCTATGAATTTATTCTCAAATTTCTTTCAAATTGGGGTAAAAGCATGGGTTGTCTCCAAAAATACAATGATGGCAAACGTTTACAATAGGATGAAATCAGAATCGAAAGTTTCATCTTTTGGTGGGAAATCAATTCACAAAATCCTAAGAATTACACAGAAGACTCATTGTCACAATTTTGTAGATGTTGGAAACTCCACCTCCATTGCCTTTCAAAACCTTTATTCGTCCTATGCCTCCACCTTTGGCATTCACCTACACCCCATTGCTCGATGAAGCTGGACCATCATTGAGTATTTTCTTGGGAATGAGTCATACGCCTTCAAGAAATTGTCCTCTCTAAACCCCTATTTCTCATTGAACATGAGATACATCCCGGAACCCCCAACCATAAAGACATAATGCTAAAGCAGAGTTAGCCAAAAGTCAGTGTAGATGACATGCTAGGCTTGGGCATGCATATTGCAGATCCAATTGGAAAATTATATGGCATTTGACATGGTATCCGAGAGAAAACCATTTTGATAGTTGAGGGAAAGAAAATTATGCTCTCCTCCCACATTACCTCTATCAAACCAGGAAAACTAGCCCCATGAACATAATTAAAATGCATTGAAGTGAAAACATACACAAGTGCATAAACCATTAACATACAACGGAAGAAAAATACATTTCATTCAAGCATTTAACATGTTCATTTAACTCATAAACACATACAAATGCATAGATTAACACATAGATACTTATCTTATGAAGAAGCTTGTCCCACAACCAGCTATGTCACTGCAACATTCCACTCAAACATAGGCCAATGTGCTCATCAATCTCTCAGCAGCACTGCCACCCCCAAGATGGGAATGATTCCCATAAGGAATAAGGAACACTAGCAGGCTCACACATAGCCAAGGATACCACAAAATTCATCCAAGCCAGCACAGTTGGGTTTATCAGGATGCAAAGGAGCCGGAAAGGTTGATTGCTAAGCTAGTGAGCTAAACCATAGAGCTATGGACACCTACACCAGATCTAGCCTGGATTCTAGAAAATCTACACACCCAACACAAGGAAGCACCCCCTTCTCTGCTACATAGTTCCTCGGGCTATGTCTTCCCTTCCAGCGCCATTCAGGGTGTGCAAAGAAGAAAACCAACCCCCTAGATCTGTCTGTGAGGTTACTTCATACATTAGATTTATCAAGCTGTTCAGACCCCATATCCACTCCTAATTCAATTTAGAACAAAGCACAGATGCATACATAGCAAGATATACAATTTTGGGTTGAGGAAAACAGTTTTGGAAACAAAATGAATTTCCAAGATGGGTGAAAAAATCCCCCTAACAACAATTCAATTCCCAGGGACATCTTGGCCCTAACATGGCCAAAATAGACTCAACAACACCCAAGAAATAGTGGGTCTCTTCTCCCACTCGCTGGGAATCACCGAAAACATTTTCCATCTTGGAAAACAATGGGGCAATGCAGCCAAATCATGGGGGAGGAAACCCACCCACCGAAAATTACCAAAAACTAATTCCCAGCCTAGGGAAATTGAAGAAAATGACTTCCCACATGAGGGAAAATACACAGCAAACCAAAAACGTGAGGAAGCTCGGCCACATGAGTGCATAAAGAAAAAATTCCTGCCTACACGTGAGTGCATGAGGAAAATTTCCTGGGCATGAGTGGTGTGTGGATGCTCTCTTCCACATGAGGGAAAATGGGCAAAAACCTTCCCCTTAGGCAAGTGTGGGGTTAAGGTTGATATCCCTGCTAGAATTGACAGCTACCCATACTCCCCAAGCCCCGAGGCAATAACTGCCCAACTAACTTTTTGAGAATTTAATTGGTTGATGAATAAGACAAGAAAAGGTGATTGGAAGTTGATGGGTTCTCCTATTGACACTTGGATTCTTCCCATTGGCTCAGAGGTTAAATATTCCCCCCACCTATCCTTAGGAAATCATGCTCCCATCTAATTATTTGTTGCATTGACATAGCTGGTTGTGGGTTTTTTTAATTAAATTGCATATTTACATGATGTCCAAAAATTATAATGTTCTAGCTAACATAAAATACCATCGACATCGATTTTAATCGCCGAACCTAAAAAGATAAATCAATGATGGGCCTTTTTCCTTTAGATCCACACCGCGATTAAATACAATATAAACATTATATACATTTTTAATGCAAATGGGGTCAAAACCATGGTGTTACATTCCCCCACCCCCTCAATAGCACTGTCCTAAGTGCTTTACAAAATTGAACAAAAATGCTACACTGGTACCGCCCTCAGTGCTCCACAGAATTGAACAAAAATGGATGTGCCAATCCCATGGCATCCTCTAGCTCCCACGTGTCTCTTCAGGACCATAGTGCTCCCATTGCACCTTTACATGCCCTATGGCTCAGTTCCAAAGCATTGTGACCTTCCTGTCGAGGATTCTTATTGGCTCAATTTGGAACTCTCCCTCGGGTTCCACCTGAATCACATCCCAATTTATCACATGGTTAGGATCATGTACAAATTTCTTAAGCAAATAAACATGAAAAACATTATGATCTTTAGTGCTAGCAAGAAATGCAAGTCTATATGCAACTGGCCATGTTCTTTCAAGCACTTCAAACAACCCCCAATATCTAGGTAACAACTTGGCACAGCTTCCAACATTCAAGGAACTCTTCTTTGCCCTCACTCTGAGGTAAACATGATCCCTAACACTAAACTCTCTATTGACCCTATGCTTATCTGCATAGCTTTTTTGTCTGTCCCAGGCTACTTTCAGATTATGCCTAATATTTACAACCTCTTGCTCCATTTTCTTGAGAAATTTTGGACCAAGCACAACCCTGTTCACTGGATTATCCCAAGTCACCGGTGTCTTACACCTCCTGCCATACAAAGCTTCATATGGACTCATCCCCAAGGATGCTTGTTGTCCATTGTTATAAGCAAACTATACCAAGTGTAAATAATCTTCCCACTTGGTTGGTTTGTCCATCACGTACATGCGAAGCATGTCTTCAAGCACTTGATTCACTCTCTATGTATGCCCATTAGTATGAGGATGGTAGGCAGTGCTGAAGTTCAACTTTGTACCCAAATCTGCAAACAACCCCTTCCAAAAATTGGAAGTGAACTCGACATCTCTGTCAGAGACTATTGCCTTAGGCAATCCATGCAACTTGAAAATCTCCTTCATGAAGATATTTGCAATGTCATCAGCCTTATGCATAGACTTAACCAGTATGAAATGTGCTACCTTTGTCAATTTTTCCACCACAACCATGATGGAATCATGTTGTCTCCAAGTCATTGGCAATCCTGTAATAAAATCCATGGAAATAACTTCCCATTTCCATTATGGAACTGGCAAAGGCTGCAGCAAACCTGCTGGGTGTTGATGCTCAACCTTCACCTACTAACATTTCATGCACCTTGAAATATATTCGGCCATGTCCTTTTTCATTCCTGGCCAAAAGTACTGCTTTCTAGCTGTAGCAATTGTCTTATGATATCCCGGGTGACCAGAATATGGAGCTTGATGGATCTCAACCATAACAGCTCTCCCTAAATATGCTACATTTGGAATATAAATTTGGTTCTTATAGGTAAGAATTCCATATTCTTCTAATTTATATCCCTCATACTTTAAGAATTCCATCTTCTTTTACCTGCTCATACAACCCATCTCCAGCAGTATGACTAACAATCTGTTGTCTCAAATCTGACTGGAAAATACTAAGAAATGCCACATGCATTTCCTGCACCTTCTTGCTGATTGCATCAGCTACCTTATTCTATTTTCCTTTTATGTGTTTGATTTCAAAATCAAACTCACATAAAAACTCCAACCATCTAGCTTACCCAGCCTTTAAAGTAGGTTGATCAAATAAATACTTCAGACCACAATGGTCTGTCCTTAGCTGAAATATTTTTCCCATCAAGTAATGCCTCCACGTCTTGAGAGAATGTACTATGCCTGCAAGTTCTAGATCATGAGTGGCATATTTTTTCTCATGTTCCTTCAACTTTCTTGACTCATAACATATCACGTGGTTGTCTTGCATAAGGACTCCTCCAAGCCCTTGACCGCATGCATCAGTACACACCACAAAATAATTTTTTGGGTAGGCAATCTTTAAGACTGGTGCACTTGTGAGAAGATTCTTCAAATTTTGGAAGATTTCTTCACACCTCAGTGTCCATTCAAACTTTATTCCCTTCTTTGAAAAGAAGTGACTGGATGTGAAACCTTGGAGAATCCTTTAATGAATATCCTGTAGTATCCTACAAGCCCCATAAAATATCTTACATCTGTCACATTTCTTAGAGTATGCCAATTCATAATGGCCTCAATCTTCTCAGGGTCTATAGATATGCCCTCATCTAAGATAATGTGACCCAAATAATGAATCCTATCTCTATAAAAGTCACACTTGCTCAACTTTGCATACAACTGATCCTCCATGAGCAACTGCAATGTCAATCTCAGATGCTCTTCATGCTCTTCCTCATTCTTAGAATAAATAAGGATGTCATCAAGGAAAACAAGAACAAACTTGTCAAAATACCTACTGAAGACACTATTCATAAGGGCACATAAATGTAGCTGGTGCATTTGTGAGACCAAATGGTACCACTACAAACTCATAATGCTCATACCTCATTTTGAAGGTTGTCTTATGAATGTCTTTGTCCTTGATTCTTACCTAATAGTAACCAAACCTCAAGTCAATCTTCGAAAATACCTTTGATCCTCTCATTTGATCAAATAGGTCATCAATCCTAGGCAAATGATATTTGTTCTTCACAGTGACTTTGTTCAACTGTCTGTAATCAATACACAAACTAAGTGTACCATCTTTCTTATTTACAAACAAAACTGGTGCTCCCCAAGGAGATACACTCGGCCTGGTGTACTTCTTTTCCAACAACTCTTGCAGTTGTATCTTCATCTCTAGCATTTCTGGTGTACTCATTCTGTAGGGTGTCTTGGACACTGGTGCTACTCCTGGAACAAGTTCAATTGTGAAATCAATGTCTCTTTTTGGAGGAAGCCCTAGAATCTCATCAAGAAACACATCCCTGAATTCCTGCAACACATGAAATTCCTCCAACCTAGGAGTTTCATTCTCTATTGCCTCCAAAATATGAGATGCATACAATTGGAAACCTTTCCTATAGAACTTCTTCAACAACATTGCTGAAATATGCCTACATAAATCACCTTTGGAATGCCTCTTAGAACTCTTGAGTTCCCTTCTTCATTCATGCATTCAAAATTCTTATTGTAATAGTCAAGCTTTACTCTGTGAGATTCTAACCAATCCATTCCAATGAGAACATCATAGGAACCAAGTGGTAGAAAATTCAGATCTATACAAGTGACCAATCCGTTCATAACCAATGGACATTTCTCTACCACTTAACTAACATTTCTCTTAGTGCCAGTGGCTAGCTAAACTAACCAAGATTTGTTGTGCTTTACTTTCTTAAAAGCACAAATCTCCACTACTCTAGGGGTAATGTAACTGTGAGTAGAATCAGGGTCAATCAAAATAGAAACAAATTGCTCAACAATCTTACCTGCAACTTCAACCACAATTGACTGGTGATATACCTGGTGGTCCTCCAGTGCTGCATAAATCCTAGGGATGGCCCTTGCTACTTGACCCACTATTCCTGCCTCTTGAATGTTGTAATCTAGCCTTGCATTCTCATTCTCAAGTGGAAAATTCCTACGCATGTGGGGTCCTCCACATTTCCAACATTGGAGTGGTTCTCTGTTCTGTTGTGGATCTCTTAGCTTTCTCCTACCACTCCAGCTGGCTTACTCGCAGCTTGGGATGGATGCTTCTTCTGATTCTTGAAGTTAGAAGGTTTGAAACCTTTCTTCCTTTGCTCATACTTCTCATTTTTTTTTCCTTCCATGTTTTATGATAATCTGTTTTTCCTTTGTTGTGATCATAGCAATACTTAGCTTTCCTTATTGCTTCCTCTAGAGTTATAGGTTCATAAAACTCAATTTTGTCTTTGTAAGACTGAGGAAATCCACTCAGGAAATGTTGTATCTTCACCTTCTCATATTTGATGTACCTGACATACCTCAACAGCTCCAAGAACTTGTTGGCATACTCTTCTATGGTCTGCTGTCCCAATCTGAGATCATGGAATTCTTTGATCTTATCATCATAATACCTGTCAGAGAGATAATTCTTCTTGAAATACTTCTGGAACTATTTCCACACAATCTTCCTTTCATTAATCTTCTTTACTTTTCTGAAGTGCTCCCACCATATGGATGCTCTTCCAATCAAATTGAATATGGCTCCCTAGCCTTCATATTTCCAGAGTAGTCTTGGACTTGGAAATATTTTCCCATCCCAATAAGCCAAGCTTCAGCTTCTTGTCCATTCTTTACCTCATCATTGAAGGTAGGCAGCCTTTCCTTCTTAAATCCATCATGTGAATGGTTCTCATAACGCCTCTTCCTCTCATTCTTGTGAGAAGAAGAAATTGAACCGCTAGTGGATCCTTCAGAGTTAGATGACCCACTAGGAGATCTCTTCCTTCTTTTGGTACTGCTCTTACTACCTTCCGGTCTTACTGTTCGGTCCCCAGAGTTCATCTACCTCTATATTTCCGTTAAAATTTGTAGCATGGCTGCATTCAACTGATTCTGCTGCTCCTTAGCCTTAACCAATCATTCATTATCTTCCCTGTAACTTTGTATCTCCACACTTAGGCTTCTCATGGTGGCTACAAAATCTAAGGGAGTCTCTTGCAATCCCCTCCCATTAGAATTTTTCTCAGCATTTCCAACTCGAAAATTTTCCCCAATAGCGTCTTCCTTGTACTCATTGGGGTTCTATGCATCATCATACACGTCATAGGTTCTCATGGCTCAGCTAAACCAACTTTACTAAACTATACTATCTGGAATGTTTCCTTTGAAGGTGACTATGATTCTACAAAATGTGTTAATAAACACACTTGTTAGCTGCATAACATTCATATGAATCATACATTACTTACCTGCATTGGAAACATCATATATTGAGAACTTTGTCAAATCATAGAATTTTCTTTTCACAGAGAACGATTGTTTGAAGCAGGGATGATTTTAAGAAACCATACTTATTTAAAAGTGTATAAATGTTGGCGAATATTACCAATTCTTAAAACGCCAACTATAAATGATTGGCAATATTTTTCAAAAAATATTTTAATTTCCAAGGATTTTATATCGTTTATATAATAATTTGGCGATTTTTAGGGTGAAAANAAATACAAAATGGTGAATCGTTTTTGGGATAAAAACATGGAAAAATATCCCACTGGACTAAAATTCACCCCTAAAAGTATCCCTGGTCTAAAGGGGACTATGGGGGTCAAGGGGGCTGGCACATAAGATCATTGCCATTTTTCACCTTTCTGGTCCCTGTAGATCCCATTGAAAACCTACAAAAATTCTCTTTTTTGGAGCAACTCAGCTTTTCCACCTGATCAACAAGCTCACCAAAGTTTTTCAACATGTTGACTCGACTCACCTTTTCCCTTCCGACGCGTCGACAAAACTCAACATTCCTTTTCGATCGAAAAAGCTCGTCGTTTCCTTCTGACTTGGTCGGCAGAAATCACTAAGTTCATCCGACATATCCACAAGCTTGCCCTTTTCTTTTCGATTGGAAAACTCATCAAAAAATTTCAATGTATCGAAAAAACTTACCATGTTCGCCTGACATGTATCGGAAACACTTCGTCTTTTCATTCCGATATGGGATTTTGACACTTAGACAAACTTTTCAAAAAAAATTCTTTCTTTCCTTGGCATCGAAAAAATTATCCGAGATGCATCAAAAACTCATCTGAGATGCATCAGAAAGCTCATCTGAGATGCATCGAAATCTCATCTGAGATGTATCAGAAAGCTCATCCGAGATGCATTGAAAAACTCATCTAAATTTTCCGACGTATCGGAAAAACTTACCGAGTTCACCCGATTTTCACCACTTAGAAATTTTTTGAAAAGTTTATTTTTCTCTTCTTCTCATTGGCTCAACATGCCTTTGGCTCAAGTTAGCTAGTTCAACCAACACTGTATCGATAGAACTCGTCCAACTGAACCAATATATGAAAAAAATTCCAACACTCAGGAAAATTTGGAAAAAATTTCTTGTCTTTCTCATTTTCCCCTTACTGACCAGAGGGTAATATTGCCTCTGTCACTTCTCTTCATGGCTCATTAAGGCCCATGTTGCAACGTCAGCTCTGGTACCACACTGTCACATCCACACCCCTCATCCCGGTAGAGAGGACGTGACATTACCTGTATCAATCCGGGAAAACTAGCCCCATGAACGTAATGTAAAATGAATTGAAGTAAAAACATACACAAGTGCATAAACCATTAACATAAAACGGAAGAAAAATACATTCCATTCAAGCATTTAACCTATTCATTTAATTCATAAACACAAAAAAATGCAGAGATTAACAAAGAGATACTTATATTATGAAGAAGCTCGTCCCACAACCAGCTATGTCGCTGCAACGTTCCACCCAACCAAAGTCTAGTGTGCTTATCAATCTCTGAGCAACACTTCCATCATTGAGCTGGGCATGATTCCCACAAGGAATAAGGAACACTAGCAGGCTCACACATAGCCAAGGATACCACAAAAATCAGCCAATCCAACACAGTTGGGTTTATCAGGCTGCAAAGGAGCTAGAAAGGCTGACTACTAAGCTAGTGAGCTCAACCACAGAGTTATGGACACCTTCACCAGATATAGCTTGGATTCTAGAACATATACACACCCAACACAAGGAATCACCCCCTTCTCTACTTTACAGTCCCTCGGGTTATTCCTTCCCTTCCAGTGCTATTCAGGGTGTGCAAAGAAGAAAACCAGCCCCCTAGACCTGTCTTTGAGGTTTCTTCACACACTAGGTTTATCAAGTTGGTCAGACCCCATTTCCACTCCCAATTCATTTTAGACCAAAGCACAAATGCATACACAGCAAGATACACAATTCTGGGTTGAGGAAAACAGTTTTGGCAACAAAACAAATTGCCAAGATGGGTGAAAACAACCCTCTAAAAAAAATTCAATTCCCATGTAATTTTTGTCCCTAATGTGGCCAAAACAGACTCAACAACACCCAAGAAATCATGGGTCTCTTCTCCCACTTGCTAGGCATCTCCAAAAATGTTTTCCAGCTTGGAAAGCAATGGGGAAATGCAGCCAAATTGTGGGGGAGGAAACCCACCTACCAACCATTACCAAAAATGAATTCCCAATCTGGGGAGATTGAAGAAAATGACTGCCCATGTGAAGGAAAACATGCAGCAAACCAAAAATGTGAGGAAGCTCAACCATGTGAGTGCATAAAGAAAATATGCCTGCATGCACGTGAGTGCATGAGGAAAATCTCCTAAGCGTGAGTGGTGTGTGGCTGCTCTCTTCCACTTGAGTGAAAATGGGAAAAAACCTTCCCCTTGGGAAAGTGTGTGGTCAAGGCTGACAACCCTACTAGAATTGATGGCTGCCCATACTCCCCAAGCCCCAAGGCAATAACTGCCCAACTAAATTTTGGAGAATTTAATTGGTTAATGAATAAGATAAGAAAAGGTGGTTGGAAGTTGATGGGTTCTCCTATTGACACTTGGATTCTTCCCATTGGCTCAGAGGTTAAATACCCCTCCCCCCCTTATCCTTAGGAAATCATGCCCCCATCTCATTATTTGTTGCACTAACATAGTTGGTTGTGGGTTTTTTTTAATTAAATTGCATATTTACATGATGTCCAAAAATTATAATGTGCTGGCTAACAAAAAATACCATCATCATCGATTTTAATCGCCGAACCTAAAACGATAAATCAATGGTGTGGATTTTTCCTTTAGCTCCACACCATGATTAAATACAATATAAACATAATATACATTTTTAATGCAAACGGGGTCAAAACCGGGGTGTTACATGGAGTCTCACAAAAAAAAATACATATGGATTGGTTGAGGTTATGATGAGCTTCAAATTTGAACCCTTCCCATTCTAAACCATTCTATCCCTTCCTAGAAGTGTAAAGTTAAAATTTCCCTTAAAAAATTTAAAATATAAAGTTTACTTTTCCAATTAAGAAGGAAACAATTTATGACAACATTTTAAGAGAAGGGAGACATTTGAAATTACTCATCCATATAAATTTCTCAATATGTCAAAATAGAAAAAGAAAAATCAACAGAGGATCACTTACAGGGTCATTACAGGAAACTTGAAAGGAAAATATAAAAAAAAGATATTAAATTGAACAAGACAACCTTAGTTGTGAAATCAAGATTCAGAACTATCTCACACTTAAAATTCCATGGAGGGAAAACACACTTTTTCCCAGCTTAAGTAAATTCTCAAAGGCTAATATGTGAGATAGGAAAAAGGAAAGAGCCCAATAAAGAAAGGAATCAAACAAATTGAGCAACATTTCTTTCTTCACTGCAAATAATACAACCACATTAGGAAGGGTTGAAAATAGATGGAGATAACAGGAACAAGGTATTCAGGGACAACAAGATAGATGAAATTTCAAGGAGGGCTAAAAGAATGATGTACCACAAATGTAAAATGTTAAAAACATGATGTAACCACCGATCATATAAATGAGTATACTTTGACAGGGATTGGACCCTACACATCCAAAACCCTATGTTGTGCGCTCCATTTATAGTTTATGGAAACTGTGCACTTTTTCCACCCATTTTATTTATAAAGGTCAACAACAATGAGATGTAATTATCTTGTCCCATAAACTACATAGTCTTGTGAACATGATAAAATTATATTCTATGTTTTTCCATTCCTTGGGAAAAACATGCAAGAAAAATGAAGCAAAATTCACTTAGTCTTTCTTAAACATGAAGGATAGTGAATAAAGATCAATGCAAGGACGTTGATCCTATTCCCATGCCAAAATATAATCTTGTAGCAAGTGGTGACAAGGTTAGTGGATGAGTTAAGGTTCAACGTCAGATTATCCTCCCATATAGGATATTTCAATGCCATGATAAGTGTATTTGAAAGATACTTCACCTAGAGACTACAAAATCAACTAGAAAGAATATAGCAGATCTACATTAATAACAAAATAAAACCAAGGAACATGAATTAGACCTGGAAATGTACCTTTAAGTCCCTTAACCACAACCAATGATTTAAGCAAATGAAAAAAAAAACCCTGGTTGTGAGTCTCCCTACCTCTGGGAGAAAAAACAACATGTGAAAGACATTGGAAGGATTCTCAATGGGATTTGAACATGTACAGTTATCTTATTTTTTTCAAGCATACTGCATTAGTCGATATGATCTAAACATTCTTGGATAAAAACACTGGAATGAGATGAAAAATTAGGAAACACATGTATGCAAAGTTCCTATCATCCCTGTCTACAAATCATAACTTGTAGAGTTAGACACATGATTTGAGAAACTATCATTGCTCTGAGAATGGAAGGAAAATAAAAAGTATGTTCTAAAGTAGTGGATGGTTGGTTTTGTCAGAGTGTGGGAAGTGAAGATATATTTTTGCATTAATGTATCTCAGTGTACCACCAACAACCATTTTATAATTCTAGGTTATTCTGGCATGTTATAGGCTCACACAGCAATGAACAAGCTAACATGGGCATGTTTCCTCAATTAAACAACATGCAATATCTAGGCATCAAAAAAGGGTCACCTACAATAGTGTCATTTCCATATTTAGCTTCGTATCCAACACATTCTACAAGAAGGAAATAGGGAATTCCAGGAAAAACTTGTAGTAGCAATATCTTCAGAATTAAAGGCTAGTAAGTGGGTCCTCTTTTCTAGATCATAAGGCATGGATGAAGCCCTTGTATAAAATATAATGTAGATGGTTGTTTATCCCAATCCAACAATGAAGATTCCTCCTTTTGTTTGGTCAATTTCACATTAGATAATGCTCAAGGGCATGGTTAGATATTATGCAATGGTGTCATCTATGAGTGACATTTCACATAAATTCTAAATGTGTTTAGGATCAAGCCTTTTCGACCATGTTTTGAGATACCTATTTACAGTAGTTGCGAATTGTAGTATGGCTAATGCACCCAAGGGATCTTTCGTAGAAAAAATTTGCATCAATATCAGAAATATGTAGATTCTAATATTGGAAAATGCATGCAAGTGTTCCTAGAAACTCACTTCAATTGATGATTATGATACAACACCATGAACTTGGTAAGCATTTCTCAGTGAATCTGTAAGTAAAGGAAATCGAACAGCTGCCAATGTACCAAAATGCACTTTTATGGTTGATTCCTCACTAATTAGTTGTTATATGAAGTCATCATCACGATGGGAGATTCAAAGATTATGTCATGGATACATACGAGAAAATTACTAGTAGTTATCTTGGATGGAGATTGAAGCAGCTTGAGGATTTCAGATATGTTGAATGACATGACGTTGGGAGAGGTCCAGAGGGATCCTTATGGTTCTTTGGATCTATGGTGTCAGCACGAGTTCAATCCTTTATGTTTGTTTCCCTGGTATAATGGGGAATGAAAATCTGCAAGGAAAGAGTACAAGCAGCAACCGACAATTGAGAACCTCAAGAGCTGTAATGTTACAGATGTGAAAACACCCCCAAAATATATTTGTAATAAGTAAACGGGAGGCATTGATCAACATGGCATAGAGAAACCCCAAAAAATATAGAAGGAATTGAGAGTGCAAAAATTGCAACAGGAAATGACATTTCAAAAGAGCAGTGGCTAACTCGTACCTATCAATTGCACAAAGACATAATATCAAGTATAAAACCTCCATAAACCCACACCTAAGAGTATTCACAATTAATGATGCAGTTGAAAATATTAAGAAGTTATTTTAGGGCAAGACAAAGGAAATACCAATGTTCAACGTGGAGGATATTCGTTAGGTCATGCCATTGTCTCTCCTAGAATTTCATTATAGTGTGTTGGTCAATTGAAGAAGCACCAAAGAGCACAATCTGTTGATGATCCTGAATTTTCCACGACATCATAATGTGGAAGAAGTATATCCATTTAAATAAGTTGACAATTATACATAGAATAATCAGTGATGTAGAACATGATAGATCGTGTGGACTTGCCAATAGTGCCTCAATGAAGGTGCGAGTGGTCTCCCCTCGCAAGCATATGGTCATAGAAACATTAGTCACTATGGGTCACCACCAAAGGCTGAGAAGTAGTCCACACATTACCAAAGAGAGTGTCCAACATAATAATAATAACCACAAGAATATGGAGGATTCAAAACCAAGAGAATCAAAATCTAAATCTAATATAACTTGATCTATAAAGTAAATTTCCATATATGCATCAAATAAGAAATCCATAGTCCAATTAAAGATTCTTTGTGAATAAGCCTTAGAAAACCTACTAAAGGGGCTAAAAGTGGTCTTAACACCTTATTAAAGATGATTGAGATACCTCGGTTTTGAAATGATAATGCCACCTATTAAAGATGATCAAGAAACCCTAGTTCTGCAATGATAATGCCACTAGGAAATAATCTCACAAATTAGTTGAGCAACTAAAAAAATCTATCACCAAGAACAATACTTTGAAATGAAATGAGGAGTAACTTAGAAATTATAATGAAGGTATCTAAAAAAAAGTGGTTTTGAAAAAACAAATTATGCAAGTATAGTCTAGAGGTCAAGAATAATTTGTATAGCATGGGGTTCATAACTCCCATAAGAAAAACAATGACTTTTATATATACTAAAAAACAGAGACAATTAGTACATTGATCTATACAATTTAGTGATCTTTTTAGCTTAGTGCAAGGACCACACAAATCCAAAATTGTTTCTTACAAATTTTATGTATGTGATTTTTAAAGCAGTTTAAATATAGTTATTTCTATTATACACATAATATATCAAGAGGTCATTGAATGAAAAACAATAGATGAGACTCTCTTCCATTGTATTATTATTTATCATTGTCTTTCTATTACCCAAAAATTCTTATAGAAGGTACATTGTTTCATTAATGGCATGATCCTCTGTTGATGCAATGATGTTTAGATAATTTGTCATCCCTAGTTGCAAACTTATCTATGTATTGGAGATTCACATGATCCTACTGGGATTTCTAGGTGGCACTCTGGTTTATAGTTTGTTTCCACTTGAAGGTGAAACACTGTATTTTACTAAGTATAAATATCATACACTTCAATTCATCAATAGAATTGTTTATGAGGTATTGTTGTTAGATCATTTTGTTTAAGATATTATCATAGTTTGGATTAATTTAGGCTTCATATAAGCTACACTAATATTCACATGACTAGTTTAGAGGTTCATGTAAATTATTTTGAACAATAGGGTCAAAGTTTTTTGGATTTATGAGATGAGAAAACTATAAGTATTAATGATGTCAAAGTTCATTTATTTCCTTAGTGTAGCAATCTTTACTTCATATCGGATAATTGGTGTTGAATTGCTTGGAATATATTTTTTTTAAAGACTGGGAGGTATATACATCCATAATTTTGTTTGGGGGATATATATGTCGTGTACAAGTAGATCAACTCCTTGAACCAGTGAACCCAAGTATCGATGTTGTCACCTTGGATTTTAAGTTTTACTTCATACATTTTGGATTTACATATGAATATGTTTCTAACTACATGTTTTGTTGTAATAACATCTTAAAAAATATTTCTATGACCATGTGATGTTTTATGATATGAGGAGGTGAAAAGATGAATTGGATTTTATTCTTATTTTGTATTAAATTCCTCTTTCTTTATGCCTTAGACTTCAGTTTCATTTTTCATCTCTTGATTATCTTCATGATTCTTTTCTCATATTATTTGTAAAAGAAAAATTATAAACCTTTAATTTGCATTACCCCATTACCCCTTATAGGTATCTACTTTAATTTTTTTAAAGTATATTTAATCCTAAAATGATAATAATGATATTAATCCTACCATAAGTGTAGGAAATGTATATCAAATGTGGATTAAATTGACATTGATACTTATAAATGAATTTCCACACGTTTGGGATGAAGGGATGACATGGTTGGGTTGATGATTTTTAATTTACAATGTATTATAATTTAAAATGTCGTTAAGTGGTATGGCTCTCACATGTTCAATTTTTCCCCAAAATATTTGAATCTAGTCATCCCCTTACAATGACCATTGTGTTTCAAATTGCAATAAATTCCACATCATTGTGTTATTATAAAAAATGACAAAAGTCTATGAAAATACCTTAGTAGGAACTTGCATGATAATGTCAACAAAACGAATTCACATAGTTTCAATAAGTGTGTTTTAGAGTTCCAAGATGCATTGCACATGTATGATGTTTGTCCTTTGGTTGTCCAATTTTGCATGGACACATATAAGTCACACATGTAAGTCCTCGATGGCCTTGACCCTAGGATTTCATAAGAGATGGATGATCTTGTAATAATTTCAAGATCAATGGCCTACACCATGTATAAACATAAAAGTGAATTTTCCATATTGATGATCAATATGGTAGGAATTTTCTATTTCCATGAAGCTCCCTACTCTTTTTTATCCTTTTCTCATCATGTGATAGATGTTTGTAATGGATATTTTTATCAATGGGAAGTAAAAATAATGTATGTTGGGTCTGGAATACAATAACTACCACTATATTACTTTTATTTATATTGTGATTCAAGAAAAAATATGACCACTCCTTCAATGTTCCACCACCACACAGACCTTACAAATGGAATCTGCATCATGTCAATAAGATATAGTCCTATAATGGGGATGTTTCTTGGTGTCCAATATAGGTTTGATATAAAAATACAAGTTATTGGTCCATAATATGTGTCTTTGGATCTCATGATACATGGGACCTTGGACCACCACACAAATTCTACAAAGGGAAACTTTGGAATATGAGTGAGATGTGGTGTTTCTTTCAATCTTTAGTACATCATAGATGGTATTTAGGATAATAAAATGTTTTTGGGTTGAAATTCAAGGTATTTAGCCATAACATTTTTTTGTAGAGCTCATGGGTCATGAATAGATAGATTTCCCTAAAATTTCTCACAAACTGCTAAAACACCCAAACCCATCCAAGAGATTGTTCACATGTTGGTCCTAATCTTTATTTGCTAATTGTGTGAAAATAACATAGTATATGGAGTCAACATATGGATTGAAATAAAAAATGATGACATCTAAAATTTTGGACAAATTTCCCTAACTAACTCTCCACAAATTCTTAATTAGTATATAACTATTAATTATGACTCATGGATAGAGCATTTGACCACCACATGGGCCATAAATTTTTACCTAAGAAAGAGATATGTGCATACTTTTAAGGATTAAAATATAATGGATTGTTATCAATAACCATCCTCAATGTGCCAAACTCAAAAAGCCAATCATATCTTGACAACATGACAAATATTCCCTTTGAAGGACCTTTGTGGTGCCCAAGGGACACAAGTATGTACCAAGATACCCATAGACAAATATTATGGTAAAATACCCTATATTTTGTAGGAATTGAACCACATCAAAAGCAACAAGCTAAAATGACCAACATATCCCACTTGTAGGTCAAATATCCCCTATAAAGGGCCAATGATGTGGTGGTTTGAGACCCCACACATGGACCATGAGATCCATACTAAAATGTTATGGCATAAGATCCTAGATTTATCCTTATACCATGGAATGGTCCTCACTATCCTTCAGTCACAATCTTGAATTCAAGTGTCTTTGGTGATTTGATTACCTACTCAAGAGCACTTATCAATATACATAATTTAATTAAATTCTAGGGAACTTATATTTTTAATGAAATCTTTCCCAAAATCATTGTTGGAGAGAAACACACCACCCAACCTTAGGAAAGCTTGCAATCAATAATATCTCAATGTAGATTCCATCCCTAATTGATGCCATGACATCACAAGGACATGAGTTCAATCTCACACTCTGGCCATATTCGAGGTAGTCTCCCTAGTCTAAAATTTGGTATCCACAAGTTTGTACCCTCCTTGTGGTCTCTCCTCTCTCTCCCTCTTAAGATTTTGTTCTAGTGAATAATAATTCCCTCCATGAGTAATCCGCCACCAAGGCTTATGAACCCCCTCACATGTGGACAAAATATCTCTTTCGATTTAGGTTGCCTTGCATAGCAAATCGTTGGTTTTTATCTCACTTTTACATAACTATTACAAAATCTTCACGATTTGACATGCCTTTCAAGCACATGAATGATAAAACCTGGTTTTCTTCTTATAAGCCAAACTATTTCACTAGTGGGAATTTGTCTTGAGATCCATTCTATAAATCTTTGTTACATATTTACATCAAATACGACAACACAATTCCATGCAAAATTGGAGGAACAAAAATGAATTATGTAAATTTAATAATTTTGTATATCTAAAATCAAGTGAAGAAATTGGCCATAATGTTAAATAACATGCACATGTTAGCCATGAATATATCCCCAAGAGTTAGCTCAAGTTGTCATGAGCCAAATATGAGATATTAATTCCCTCAAAGTCGGGAAGGTCACGAGTTCACAACTCTTGATTCCCTTATAACTAGGCTCTGTCATCAGGGACATCGGTTTACTACATTTACCATCCATGGATCATGAGGAAGTACTCAAAGGGTTTTACATGAGACTTTCCTTCGAAAAGAAATATTATCCATGAAGCTAAATCACATGCATAACTTGATAGTGATTAAGAAATGTCCATCCACCATTGAAAAAACAAACGCCACCAAGGAGGTGAAGTATAATGGTTTTTAGAATTATATATAAGACAAATAATAGGAAAAGTATAATGGCTTGAACAATATTTTTAAGGGTGGTTATTATAAAACCACCCCTAAAAACACCTTTCCCATTTTTTTCCCTTTCCACTACATCCCGAAGAAATCTAAGATGAAATAGGAAAGTAAAAAGTTGTCTCTCAATGAAACCATGTGGACAAGAAGGAAATAGGCATCCCTACATATTCTAAATGGTGCCTAGTGGTACCATGATAGTTTTAAGACACTTCGCAAAATGAGAATGAAGGATTAGACACCAACAATTAACTCCAATATGTGAAGCAAAATGGCGAGGACAGTTCACATCACAATTAAGATGATAATAATTAAGATCACCAAATACACACACTAAACTCAAGCACATAATAGATTGACCTAACTCACATACACAAGTGACACACCAAACTCATGCACATAATAGATGCACTAATTCTATTGCAATTTGAATTTCACTAGATTAGTAACAATTCTATTTCAATAATTTGACAAAAAATAAGTTAGATTTAGATAATGAAGATAAAAGGTTGCAAACATTAGTTTTCCATGCTTATAACCTTTAAGACTACTTACCTAGATGGAATATTTGATTGCTGATCTTATAAAATATTGTTGTGAATAAAGATGGGAAAAGAAAAACTCAAACCAGTGGTTTCTCTACTTATGACTTAGATAATTTCAAAAGAATCACAAGACCAAAATGTAAGGATATGATACACCCTTGGAGAGTAGTGGAAGTCCTAAAGAACCCATATTTGTCCAAGGATAGATGCTATGAAAGGAGAGATGAGTTGGTTGAATATTTTGATCCCCAGTCAAATAAGCTTCCTCTACTGCAAATATATGAGAGGGTCCCTCCATTGTTTTTTTTTGTTGAGAGAAGTTCATACAATCAATTTAAAATCAAGATTTTGAATCTTGGAATCTTAATCACATTCAAAAGGTTTCCTATTCATGGCCTATGTTGTGGCTTAAGGCCTTAGACATGGAATGTAAGTCTTAGAGATATATGCCATGGACTTATAACCTAGGTTTTTGCACCAAACTATGCCCTTATCCCCAAAAAACATCTCAAGTTTTTCAAACTTTGAAATCACCACAATATAAAACTTGGATGCCAAAGATTATGTATTATGGGCATGTGTTAATCCTTGCATTACAAAACATGGCATGTGAGTACTATAGAAATATATGTTATGGCCTAGTGCCTTTCCTTTTATCCCTAGACCATGGCATGGGAATCAATAAACAACCTTGGTATGTCAATTCTCAAAATGATGGACATATTCCACTCATATGCCAAATATTTCCTTTGTATATTGGCATGTGTGGTTGTTTCAGGTGCTACACATGACCCATGAGACCTAGAGAAAACTATATGAACTTAGGACCTAGAAGTTAATCTCAAACCAAGGCCTAGTTGTAAAAAATTACTCATGGTGTTATACATCCCAAAATTGCCACCATATCCCACTCATAAGCCAAAAATTCCCTCTATAAGGCCTATGTGATAGACTCGGGCCCTGCACAAAGTTAGGGTTCATTTATGGGTAATTATAGGTAAATGAAGGGTATTAGGGTTTACTTAGTGATAATTTAGGGGTAATTTGTGGTCAATTATGGGTAATTAAGGGTCATTTAGGGGTAATTATTGGGTAATGAGTTGTGGTAATTAGGGGTTAATAAGGGGTCAATTATGGGATAATTAGGGGTTAATTAGTGGTAATTAGGGTTCAATTATGGGTTAACTAGGGGAAATTAATGGTGCATATGGATAAATTATAGGTAAGTAGGGTCCATTTAAGCCCAAGGGCTTAGTTAAACTAGTGGTTTTCCATGGTTTTGGGCATTTAGTTAGGTTCATGGTGGCATGTGCCCATTTTGAATCCTTCTGTATGAAGCACACAAGTCTACATCAATGGGTTTACTACGAAATATGTCATCTATGAATGCTTGGAAATACCTGTTGGGTTTCTCCATGAGGTTTTCCTTGGAAAAAAGTAGGGGTCATTTAGAGGTTATCAAGGGTTAATTAATGGTAAGGATGGATTATTTAGGGGTAATTACTAGTTAATAAAGGGTGAACTATGGGATAATTAGGAGTTAATTAGTGGTAATTAGGGCTCCATTATAGGTTCACTAAGGGCAATTAATGGTACCTATGGGTCAATTATGGGTAAGTAGGGGTCATTTAAGCCCAAGGGCTTAGCTAAACTAGTTGTTTTCCATGATATCAGGCATTTAGTTAGGTTCATGGTGGCATGTTCCCATTTCAAAAACTTGTGTGTGAGGCACACTAGTCTACATCGATGGATTTACTACGGAAATGCCATCTGTGAATGTTTGGAAAAATCCAATAGGTTTCTCCACGAGGTTTTCCTTGGAAAAAAGTAGGGGTCATTCAAAGGATATCAAGGTTTAATTACTAGTAAGAATGGATTATTTAGGGGTAATTAGTGGTCAAGTAGGGGTCATTTTGGTACAATGAGTGATAATTGGGGGTAATTAGTGGTCAATTATGAGGTTAATTAGGGGTCAATT
>LPNX010169797.1:2036-12610 GCA_001517045.1 Pseudotsuga menziesii
CCAACTGCAATGGCTCTTGTAAATTCTGCAGCAATGGACTCAACGAAGTTCGGTTGGTTCTTCGTTGAGTTTGCAAGGTCGATGGAGAAGATGGGTAGGATTGGCGTCCTTACTGGAAATGAAGGCCAGATAAGGCGCCAGTGCGCTCTTGTTAATTGAGTTCTGCTCATATTTGGATTGGAGGTGGGAAACAACATAGTAAGATTGGGATGCATTGGTTTTAACTGTATGGAAATTCAACATTAATAAGAATTGGTTTTTTGCTGTATGGAAATTCAGTAGTAATAAGAAGTTTGGCGAATTTTCAGTACTATGATCAACTTTTGGCTCTATTGGATGTTCATAGGAGAGATCTAGCGATCGTCATATACGAAAAACAACAGTGTGATAACTGTGAAGTGTGAATCACACTATGAATTCCAGATAGCATTGGTTATTGATTCATATTAATAGTACTGGTTATTAATTAATATTAATAGTTCGTCTTTATCTATATTATTCACAACATAAGAGATAGCTCCCAACACACACATGTTTCCTATATAGGCTGGTTGTCTGTCCATGGCTGAGTTGAGTTTCATAATAAATTTTCCCATTGGGCATTGTAAATTACAATGACTAACAGTTGAACTCCCGTTGACCATTTTAAATTGAGTTTTTAATCAAATATGAATGTGGCAAATATATATTTTGAGTAATGTCTAAATATTAAATATATCTCAAAGACTAATAAACAGGGAAATCTTTGGGATAATATTAATTTTATTATATTAATATAATAATTTGGAAGTTAAAACAAGATCACCCACAGAATTTGAGTTTAGCATCCATTTGAGAAATTACCAAGGTGTCTAATAATGTCAAAATCAGAACCAAACTGCTGAAGAAAGCTAAGCCTATCCTAACTAGTGAACAACGAGCTAACCCTATTTACTACTATGCAGCTTGCTTTCATGAACAGCAAACAAAAACCGGCAATTCGACCAATTCTGAAACTAACGATCATCAGAAAGAGTGACTTGGGCAGTTCTAAGGCAGAGCTTGTTTGTCCCTTCAAAGGCCACTCATTCATCTTGGTGTCTAATTCCACCTGCCCACTAGCGATCATCTGAGTGCAGCATGCATCTGCTCCGATTTCTCCTGTATCTCACCTTATTGCAACAAAATGACCTTATTTTCCTCTATATTGTCCATACTAGTAGCATTACGTTCCTCGTCAACTCACTCCATCTTCACAATCTACTCCAGAACTGGTCCCGAATTTGATTTTCCATAATTTTCTTTGGCAATTCGAGACTCCTACAACATCCTCAGCATGTGGGTGGGGTTTTTCTACCTGCGGTTGTTTCGCTTTCCCTAACCATGCTTGCAAGTCGAGCTAGATCTTGCCCTAAGATAGATTCAAGGTCATGACTAACAGAATACAATCGGAGAAGGCCGGTCCAAACCACGAGGAGCAAGGACCAAGGTGACATGCCAATGTAGAGTATTGTTCGCCCATGGGGTGACAAATACTCTACATGCAGTAGAGCATTAAGTGCGATGGCAGTCGCACTGTCCGCCGTCGGATCCTTTCCAAAGTAAGATCCGACGGCGGACAGTGCCACCCCCGTCGCATTTAATGCTCTACTGCATGTAGAGTATTGTTCGCCCATGCCAATGGCTGCTAATATGCATTGAGCAGCAGCATCATTGAATGTTGGGCAGGTACATTGATCGTCATCAGATCTTATTGACTAATGGGCCGTAGTATTCAATGGTGCACTAATAGGTGTATATTGACAATCACAACCAATTGCCAAGAAATAATTCAGACTCCCTACATCACACCCATGTTAAAGATTAAAGAAGGGAAACAGTAAGACGAAACACACAATGGGTATACAATGGGTATATTGATTGTCTTCTCAGTATTAAGCAGCAACATATATAAGACTACACCACAACAATACCATGGCCAATAGTATGGGTCACTAATGAAGATAAGTTGACCAAGTCAACTACTCAACTAACTAACTAATTAATGTGCATTTGATCTGAGATTACATTCTTTAACACACCCCCTCAATCTCAACCGGTAGAACATCTTCAGCATTGTCAATGCCTAAGTGCCAATGCCTAAGTGCTCTCTATGATATTCAAATCGAGTTGTTCCCAATGGTTTGGTGAACATATGAGTCAATTGTTCTTTAGAGCCACAAAACTGTACATAAATTTGTCCATCATTGACTAACTCACAACGAGTGTCAATGTGTTTGTTGTTTCTATGAAATACATTATGTTTGGACAAAATGTATTACAGAGCTATTATAACAAAAAATGGAACTTGGATCATTTTCAGTGTGTCCCATATCCTTTAAAAGTCTTCTTAGCCAAACTGCATGGCAAGCTACTGTGGTGGTTTCTACATACTCTGCTTCTGCAGAAGACATGCTGACAATGGATTGTTTCTGAGATCCTCAAGAAATCAGATTTGTACCCAAATGGAAAGCATAACCGGATGTGCTTTTCCTATCATCAATACTTCCTGCAAAATCATTGTCAGTGTACCATGTGAGAGTATTGTCTAGTGTATGAGTGTACCAGACGCCATATCCTAGTATGCCCACAACATATCTCAAAATTATTTTCAAACTTTCCAGTGTGAGTCCTTGGGAGACTCCATAAATATGGAAATAAGATTGACAACATACATCAAATTACGTCTAGTTGCAGTTAAATACATTAAATTGCCTACCATTCTTTTATATAGTGTAGCATTTACGGTTGGTCCATCGTCACTTTTTATTAACTTGTTCCTAGAGCAATGGGGGATTTTGCTGGTTTACATTTATGAGTCTGAATCTTTGCAAAATATCAATAGCATTCTTATGCTAACAAATAAAAATACCTTGATCAGTTTGAGTAACTTCCAGAACAAGGAAGTACTTCATCAGTCCTAGATCAGTCATTTCAAATTCCTTTTTCATGATTGTCATGAATTCTTCAAGCATTAAATTACTAGTGTAAATCATGTCATCAACATAAAGACATACAATCAACATTTTACCTTGCTCTGTTTTGACATACAGAGTGGGCCCATTACTGCTTCTGCTAAACCCATTGTTGATGAGATAGGAGTCAATCCTATTGTACCAAGCTCGTGGATCTTGTTTTAGACCATACAAGGCCTTTTCTAGCTTAAACACTTTGTGTTCATGACCTTTGATAGTATATCCAAGTGGCTGGTCTACATAAACTTGTTCTTCAAGAATACCATTAAGAAAGGAAGATTTCATGTCCATTTGATAAAAAGGCCACTAATTTTGTGTCGCAGTGGAAAGTATAGCTCTGATGGCATACATCCTTGCTACAAGAGCAAAGGTTTCATCATAATCTACACCATACTGATGTGCATATCCTTTGGCAACCAACATTGACTTGTGTTTTTCAAGTTCTCCTTTTTCATTCAGTTTGGTCTTATAGACCCATTTGAATCCAATACTGGTTTTGTCTGCAGGGATATCAACAAGATCCCAAGTCTAGTTTTCCTCAATAGTATCAATCTCTTCATTCGTTGCTTGTACCCACTGTGCATCCTTTATTGCTCCAACAAAAGACGTGGGCTCACAAGGAAACAGAGCATACTAAAGTTGCTCATCAATAACATGAGTCTGCTCATATAACTCTCTCAAACTTCTGATTTTTTGGTTCTGAGATGGACTGTCTTCTGGTGTTTCTTCTTGTTGTTGTACTTCCAAACCAATCTTGGAAGTCTGATAGGTAGATCTGACATATCTGAGCTTTCTTTTTGTTGTATGTCTGAAGGATCACTCGAGCATTTGTCTTCAAGGAATTTCACATCTCTGCTCACCACAATCTTTTTGGTGACAAGATTATACAACTTGTAAGCCTTGTGTTGTTCATTGTAACCAGTAAAAATACATCGCTCGCTATTCTTATCAAGCTTTCTTCTAAGTTCATCAGGTACATGAGTAAATGCAATAGAACCAAAAACTCTTATATGTGCAACACTAGTCTTAGTGCCCCTCCATGCTTCTTCAGAAATCTTGTCCTAGACACCCA
Organism: Pseudotsuga menziesii; assembly: GCA_001517045.1. Taxonomy (NCBI): domain Eukaryota; kingdom Viridiplantae; phylum Streptophyta; class Pinopsida; order Pinales; family Pinaceae; genus Pseudotsuga; species Pseudotsuga menziesii. The sequence goes on from LPNX010169797.1 coordinate 6,102, forward strand.
GCATGGGTAATATGTTGAGCAAATAGACTGAGCATGCAATAGCTTCAACCCAATACTCAACTGATAACTTCTTCTGTGACAACACGTTACAGACCATGTTCATGGTGGTTTGGTTCTTTTGTTCATTAACTCCATTATGATGTGGAGTATATTTGGTGGTGAACTATCTCTAGATGCCATGTTGCTTGCAAAAATTTGTAAACTCATGTGATTCATATTCACCTCCACCATCTCAGCTAAGCACTTTAATGAACTTTCCATACTGATTCTCAGTCAGGGCCTTGAACTCTTTGAACCTAGAGAAGGTATCTGATTTGTTCTTGAGGAAATAAATCCATATTTCCTTGCTAAAATCATCAATAAATTTCAGAAAATAAAAGCTACCTCCTATGAATTGGGTTTGAATGGGTCCACAGAGGTCTGTATGAACTATCTCAAGATGTTCTTTGGCTCAAGATGTGGAAGTGGGGAATTTGTTCCTTTGATGTTTCCCAATTATACAATCCTCACAGGAGCTGGATTGTTCATGTATAACAGGTAACCCCTTGACCATGGATTGTTTGTGTAGGAGATTTAGACTCTTGAAGGGAAGATGATCGAATCTACAGTTCCATAATCGAGATTCATCTAGACTAGAAACAATATGGGCTACAGACTATGGAAGGTTGGCACTCCTGAGACTAAGAGGAAATTTTATGTTCTTGGTCATTTCAAATTTGGATATGAGTCTCTTACTAGGGTCTTTATCATAAATGGCATAGTATGTATCATAAAATTGAATATCAAGCTGGTTCTGAAGTAATTGACCTATACTGATCAGATTGACATTCAAATGTGGTACATAGAAAACCTCATGAATAAATTTCTTTTCAAATTTTCTTTGTAAATATAGGAATAATACCTTTTCCTTTTGTTGGAACCAGAAAGTCTTTTCCTAGCTTGATATTCGTGACAACAGAGGAATCCAAACTAGAGAATAGTGACTTGTTACCTAGCATGTGATTGTTGAAATTGCTATCTAGTAGCCATAGATCTGAGTTGCAGTTTTATTCAGTAGCTTGATAAGACAGGAACATCAACTATAACAAATCTTCTTCTTCTTTAGAGACATTGGTTTTTCCACTGTTCTAGTCGGCTTGCTTCTTTCTGCATTCTCATTCATAGTGACCATACTTCTTGTAGTAGTTACATTGAATATTGGACTTATTGGCCCATCTCTTGCCTCTCCCCCTCTGAGCTTGAGAGTTGTGAGAGTACTTTGAGTGATTTAAATGTTCATGACCGGTTTTGTCCTATGTATGAGGAGACCCTCGGCCTCTTCTTCATCTACCTTGTCCTCCTATTCCTTGACCTCTACTGAGGGAATCTTGGGTGCTGAAAACATTGGTCAGTGACTCTTCTTCTTCATTGAGTTGAGCTTCATGAGATAGAAGGGATCCAGTCAACTCTTCTAGGGTGAACTGAGACGGATCTTTTGCTTCTTTTATGGCAGTCACTACCATAGAATATTTCTTAGTGAGACACCTTAGAATCTTACGAACAACTACCTTATTTTCTAGAGGTTCACCATAGGTTTGAAATTGGGTTACAATTCCTGAAACCCTAGTCATAAATTGATCTACAGTTTCTGTTTTTCATTTTCAAGCTGAAGTTGAAGAGTTTGCAATCTTACCATTTTTAATCGGTTTGTTCCCTTGTAGGAGGATGTGAGTAGATTCCAAGCTTGATGTGCGCTGGTATCTCCTGAGATCTACGGAAAAATGGACTCCTCGATGCAACTTTGGATCAACCATTTGGCTTTGAGATATCGATCTCAGTGAGCTTCTATGGCATTCTTCTGGGAATTACTCATTGCGGCCATAGCATTTGTATCAGGTTTTTTTAACTCGGTTTCAACCATATCCCAACATTTGTTGATCTCGAGAAACTTCTTCGTCTTAATAGACCAAAACTCATAGTTGGTACCGGTCAGTATGGGTCTAGAGATCTACTTTAAATTGCTTGTGCTAGTAGTATCCACGTTGGTATGACTAACTAGATATCTCCCTCTTTCTTTCTTTTTTTAACTATATAAAACAAGAAACACAGCTTGTATAGCTAACACAGGATGTTGGAGGGGTGTAGTACCAAAAATTGGTGTAAGTGACCGCACTTTGGCTAAGTGAATATAGCATTGGTACCACACTTTGTATGAAGAGAAAGTGTGGTGGCACTGCACTTTGTCTTAACAAAAAGTGTGAATAGTGTTGAGGTACCGCAATTCCCGATAGGTACAGGGTGTGTTGGCACTCCAAGAGAAGAAAAAATGATATCCCCAATTTCTCCACGCTGATGTGTTCCAGCTTCAATCACAACCTTCGTGTTTCTGTGCTTTACACTTTGTGAAAATTCTTACCCAATACAAAAGGAATGGATTAGATCAAGTGCTCGGATACCATGTTAAAGATTAAAGAATAGAAACAATAAAAGACAGAACACACAATGGGAATATTGATTTCCTTCTCATTATTAAGCAGCAACATATATAAGACTACATCACAACAATACCATGGGCCAAAACATACTATGGGTCACTAATGAAGATAAGGTAACCAAATCAACTACTCAACTAACTAACTAATTAATGTTGCATTTGACCAATGAGATTACATTCTTTAGCAACCCTATGTCATCACACTTTAGTGCCTAGATGTCTTCCCCCAAAATTTAACTTGAATAACCAGAGCAATAACCCTATGTCTTCCCCCAAAATTTGAATCTTTATTGATTCTTTGCAAGCCTCTCATCAATCATGAACATAGAATAAATCACCAAAAAATAGATCAAATACATCATTCGAAGGTGCATTTGCAACACAGTCATCCATAAGTCATGAAAGAGGAAGGGAGAGATCTAATTCTAGAGGCGAAGGAAGAAGTTTTTCTAGAGGATGGCGTCACAGCAGTCCTGCAAATGTTCCTGGTAAAGGTCAAAATCAGAATTCCAATCAACCAAGTGGAAAAAGATTTGATAAATCTCGAATACAATGTCATTATTGTAAGAAATTTAGGCATTATGCATATGAATGCAAGAAGAAACAACATGACCAGAGCAAGCAAGGTCAAAGTCAGTCAAGCAAAACTATCACTTCTACCAGCACAATGTTTTTGCCATGTGCATCCCTAGTTGAATGTAATGCTGTCCAAGAAATCCCATGTGACATATGGTATTTAGATTCAAGATGCAGTAATCATATGACTGGTCATTTAAATTTGTTTTCTTGTCTAGATAAATCAATTCAAACTGATGTCACACTTGGAAATAATATTCAAGTTACTATTTTGGGAAAAGGCATTGTTGGTAATCTTTGATCAAAATGGGAGAGAAAATTTGTATTCCTGGTGTTTACTATGCCGTAGTTCTAAAGCATAATTTAATGAGTATTGGACAGTTGTTACAAAAAAGATACAAAGTCTACATGGAAGACAACTATTGTGTGATTATGGACATACATCCAAGCAAACAACTGATTCTTAAGGTTCAAATGATAGGAAATCACTTGCTTCCCTCGAGGATAAGGCCTTATATGAAGGGAGAAACAACTCAGGTTGTTCATGAAGCACTGAATGAAAATTAAGGAGTTGCATTCAAGGCAGAAAGTGAAGAAGCCAACAAGCCTTGTTCGAAGTAAGAAAAATACAATGTAGAAATACAAGTAGCATTGCAATAAGAGGTTCAAGATGAATCTTGGATGTCACATTTCATATTTGGACGTTTGAGTTTTGGTAGGGTAAAGCTACCGCACATGAATAATATGGTGAAAGGATTGTCATTGATTGAAAAAACAGAAATAATATGTGAAGGTTGTATTTTTGGCAAGCAACATAGAGAGTCCTTTCTAGTTGGTAGGTCATATAGAGCATGCACACCACTTGAGATTGTGCATTCAAATATCGGTGGGTGTGTGAATACCATCCATAGGAAACTACAATTATTTTCTCACATTTATTGATGATTTCACAAGAAAAACATGAGTTTATTTTCTAAAACATGAATTTGATGCATTTGGATATTTTGAGTAGTTCAAAGCACTTGTGGAGAAGAAAAGTGGTTATTAAGGACAGGCATAGGTGGTGAATATATTTCAAATGATTTTCTAAATTTTTGTAAATCTCATGGTATACACACGCAATTCATTACGTGATACACACCTCAGCAAAATGTTGTCACAGAGAGGAAGAATCAGACCATTATGGAGATGGCCCACAGTATGATGGCAATGAAGCATTTGCCAAATGAATATTGGGTTGAGGCCCTAGTAATTGTTGTATACGTCATGAATAGGTTCCCAACAAAGAGTGTGAAGAACATACTTCCTCAAGAAGCTTGGGCAGGTATGAAACATAGTGTTTCTCATTTAAAGTTTTGGGTTGTGTCGCATATGCACATGTTCCAGACGAATTGAGGAAGGAATTAGACAACAAGGCACATAAATGTATTTTTGTTGGTTATTCAGAAGATACAAAAACATACAAATTGTATGACCCTGTCACTAGGAAGGTAATTATCAGTCATGATGTTCAGTTTGTTGAAACTGAAGTATGGGATAGAAGTATAAAGAATACAGTAAGAATTGTGAATCATGTCGCACATGATGACATGATAGAAGAAGTGGTTCAAACACCGCATGCAAGTCAAAATGTCGTAGCACCATCCACTCCCAGGATTGTGTGACATGTTCCAGCACAAGCTACTATTACACACAAGTCACAACTCAAGCTACACCAAGAAGTGCACCAAGAGCACAACAAACTCCAACAGGCGGTCCAAGGAATTCTATTGTTCAACAGATCCAACATTTGTAAGCTTGCTACCAAGAAAAACAAGAAGCCTATGTGAAATATATGATGCTGACACAACAAATTATTTTTCATTTTTTTCATTATTTTCTCAAATATATGATCCTCTAACATTTGAGAAGTTGTCAAGAATGAAATATGGGCACAAGCCATGGATGAAGAAATTGAATGCATTAAAAAGAATCAAACATGGGAATTGGTAGATGTTCCTAAGGACAATGATGTATAAGTGTAAAATATATCTATAAAACCAAGCAATATGCAGATGGAAGTATGCAGATGCACAAGGAAATATTGGTTTCAAGGGGTTTCACACAACAACTCGACATAGATTTCAATGAAACATTTGCTCCGGTTGCACGAATGGACACAATGAGAATAGTTTTGGATATTGGTGCACACAACAAATGAGCTATTTACCAAATGTATGTTAAATATGCATTCTTAAATGGTTATTTGGAGGAAGAAGTGTATGTGGAACAACCTCAAGTCTATGAGGTTCCAGGACAAGAAGACAAATTATACAGATTGAAGAAAGCACTCTATGGGTTAAACCAAGCTCCTAGACCTTGGTACAACCGCATTGATTCATGTCTTATTTAAAATGAATTTCACAAAAGTGAATGTGAACCAATGCTATACATCAAATTCAACAAGCAAGATAACATTTTAATTGTTTGCTTATATGTAGATGATTTAATATTTACTAGTGATTTTGGCATATAAAATTTAAATCGATCATGGAAAGAGAATTTGAAATGGTTGATTTGGGGCTTATGATATATTTTTGGCCATTGAAGTCCATCAAACCAAAGATGGTATATTCATTTCATAGTCCAAGTATGCAAATGAAGTCTTGAATAGATTCAATATGGTTAATTGCAAGCAATCCCCAACACTAGTGATAACAGGTTTGAAATTGAGCATGGATGACGATGGATCAAATGTAGATCCTACATTGTTCAAAATTTTGGTTGGAAGCCTTATGTATCTTACTGTGACTAAGGAAAAACATTATGTATGGAGTTGATCTGATCACAAGGTTTATGGAGTCACCAAATGACTCTCGGGTGAATCCACGGACCTGGGTAACACTTTTTGGCAAGCGCATCTTGCCAAAAACCAAAAAACATACCTCGGTCGAGGGCTTGTTAAGCCCTCGACCGAGGTTTTCTAAAGCCCTCGACCGAGGTTTTTTTAAGCCCTCGGTCGAGGTATTTATTAACCCTCGGTCGAGGTATTATAACCTCGACCGAGGGTTAATAAATACCTCGACTGAGGTTTATATGAACCTCGACCGAGGTACGTTTTTCAAAAAAAATTATAAAAAGGGGTCGTGGGGGCCCCAATTGTCATTTTCAAACACTCGACCGAGGGACAGAGCTCGACCGAGGGACAGCGAACTCGACCGAGGGACAGCGACCATCGCCCCAAAAGCAACCCATCCTCATCACAATGTCGGAGCAAAGAGGTAACATTTTTCAATTGGAATTTAAATTTTTTTTTTTATAAATTTATAAAATTTGATAAATGTATATTTTTATAATTTTGTTTTAAAATTTAGTAAATATATGTTTTTATAGTTTTGTTTTCAAATTTAGTAAATTTATATTTTTATAATTTTCATGTTTAAAATGTGTACCGACAAGCAGAAATGCTGCCGGTTTTTTA
>LPNX010169800.1:12240-22918 GCA_001517045.1 Pseudotsuga menziesii
ATGTCAACCTTAAAAGAACTTTGAAGGAATTCCAAGTAGGTGAGCATGCGTTTGTTAAGGTGAAACAAAGAAAGAGATCATTTAAACTAGGGAGTTGTGCTAAATTAGTACCCAGGTATTGTGGACCCTTCGAGATATTGGAAAGAGTGGGTCCGGTGGCTTATTAACTAGCTTTGCCACCTAATATTAGGATACAAAATTTGTTTCACATTTTTATTTTGAAAAAGTATATACATGATGCTACTCATGTGATTGACTGGAATGTGATTCAGGTAGAACCAGAAGGAGATTTTTCGGTGGAACCAGATTGTATTCTCGACAAGAGGTAAATATTTCTTCAGAATCGCACCATTGGACATGTAAAGGTGCAGTGGAAACACCTCAATCCAGATGAAGCGACTTGGGAATTGGAGAATTGGAGAGCGATATGCAGATGGAATATCCTACTCTCTTCCAAGAAGACTCGGAATAACTTAAACAAAATCGAGGACGATGTTGATATTAAAGGGGGGTGTTTGTAACATATCCAAAATTGAAAAATAAATATTTATTATTTATTTCAGAAAAAAAAAAACAAAAAAACATTATGTTAATTTTTATTGTAAAGTTTATGACCAAGTGGTCAAGGATGACTGTAATTGAAGAATTATTTATTTTAATAATTAATAAAAGGNGAAAAAAAAAACAAAAAAACATTATGTTAATTTTTATTGTAAAGTTTATGACCAAGTGGTCAAGGATGACTGTAATTGAAGAATTATTTATTTTAATAATTAATAAAAGGAGACACTTATTCACGGGATACAATTAAATGAGTGTTCACTACCCACTGGGAGGAAGGAGCAGTTGTAGAAGGCTGGTTGACAAGTGGCAGCACTAGCATCCACTTTGTAGCTGTTGCAGGAGCATAATCCCTAAAAAAGTGGTCATGTTCCCTAAGAGGGGGAACTGAGCTAGGTGGCTCATTAAATTCCAAAAATGCCCCAAAGACCTAGGAAATCTTATATAAACCATGAAATTGGGCAGGAGGCTCACCACTCATTTTGATTTCTNCTGATCTAGGTGGCTCATTAAATTCCAAAAATGCCCCAAAGACCTAGGAAATCTTATATAAACCATGAAATTGGGCAGGAGGCTCACCACTCATTTTGATTTCTGAGAGAATGAACTTTATGACTGCTACAAACTAAAAATTCAAGCACACAAAAATTTGATGAGGGGATAGCTAAAGTGTTTTACTGAGTTAAGTCTGCTACTGAGTGCTAAGTTGGAGAATTCTGATATGTGGCAGAGATATCTATCCTAGTGGTGCAGTGAACAAGCTCAGGGGTCCTAAGTAAGTGATTTGGATGCTTCAGGAAAAGGTTGGGTGGAACAATCTCCCTTGGGTGTTAGTCCCTTTCCTCTGCAACACATCCAGGTTCCAACTCTAACATGTATTATGACATTGTTTACTTATGTTTAAGAAAACTGTGATTCATTTAAAATGAGTTTCTAGTTAATGAATAATTATTGAAGTGATTGTAGGATTTAGTATCTGTATAGAAACTAATTGATAGAGAAATGAATATAAATTATCCCTTGTATTTTTTATCTCACTGAAGTGACGCACTCTAGTACAAGAAGATGTGGAATTATGTTTGAATAATAAGTATCAGAATAATTGAATCATTATTGTGTGATAGTTAGTACAACAAATAGATGTGATCTTTAGAATTTTTACAATCTAATGATGTAGAAGACTGGTTTTAAGCTAATTTTACACATGCTACAACACTTTATTTCAAAGATATATATATTTGCAGTTAGAAAAATCAAACTTATAGTTATAGCCTTAGGGCTTAGTATTATTAAATCCTAAGAACAGTATCACCTTNTGCTACAACTCTTTATTTCAAAGATATATATATTTGCAGTTAGAAAAATCAAACTTATAGTTATAGCCTTAGGGCTTAGTATTATTAAATCCTAAGAACAGTATCACCTTTCTAAACAAACTATGATTCCTTATGACAGTAATGATATTTTACCTACGGTCTCATGACCTACTTAAATATACTAACATATTGAAGTAATTAAAATAAAATTTCTTACCAGTTTCACTAAAACATTTACAATTTATAAAGGAAATAGACAAATAGATATTTTCTGTTACAGTAAATATTTCTAATACCAGTAAGGTTTCCACATCATCATAACCATAACTGCATCTTAATAATAAAACCAAAGAACAAAGTAACTGTTAATTCAAAGGATTAATAATATAATTACTAACCTGTAACCAAGTAAAGACATGTAAGAATTTGACAAGTATCATCTCTACTTAAGCTCTGTATAAGCAGGAAGTTAATTTAGATTCACACAGAGATGAGTTTAAAAGAAAATAGCTAACAGAGGCCTTATGACCATTGTTTCTAAGCCTATTTTGGAAAGATAAAAACAATCGATTCCCAATGTTTATAAGTTAACTATAAGCTATAAACAACAAAATAAATATGGACGCTTTTTAAAGCCCTCTATTATTTCATTACAATTTCTCTGTGANATTGATTCCCAATGTTTATAAGTTAACTATAAGCTATAAACAACAAAATAAATATGGACGCTTTTTAAAGCCCTCTATTATTTCATTACAATTTCTCTGTGAGATATTACATTAAGATTGATAAATCAGATGAAGGACTCAAATACGTAATGCAAATCCTGTAGAAGCGCAACATATTTTATTTAATTTAAGAAAGAAGTATACCCATAAAAAATTCATGGGCTCGTCCCAAACCATATCCATTATATTATTAACCGATAATGAAACTACGACGGTGGCTTATAGACAAACATCTCTGTTAAGTACATGTTAAAAATTTCACTTACTGAAATTAGATCTAAGAAAAATGTAAAACCCTTACGGGTACATACTTCATTAATAGAATTCTACCAAAGAATCATCTTAACCGAAATCAAAATCCCCAATGCTGGAAGTTGTTTAACCAACATGAATAACAAGACTACGATTTTTAGAGTGGCTTCTATGCCAAGAATAAAAATTGACCGAGTAGAGGCTCACAGCCTTAACTTTTAAACACTGTAATTAAACTACAAAAACCCTTGCAGGTTCAGACTAGTTGAAGGTCTGTACAATAAAATATAAATAACAGAGGTACTAGTTCTTTTATCGGCTTATATCTTTAAAAAGAAAAATAAAGTGGCATAGTCACAAGAATCCACGAGTAGTGATTTATTTCACATTATGGAATTTACATGGTCATCTTAGACATAACAAAGTGACAGTATCAAACCTCATGGGATTTACTGAAGCATTTAAAAAAAATATTTACATTATCAAGGTTTATACTAAAAACAACTACATCACATTTCCATACAACAATGTCTTGCAGCTTTGGAGTTTACACAGTAAATTAAAAGGAGAAATGAGTATAAAACCCTTGCGGTTACTTACAAATTTAAAGAAGTTTATAACCAAATGAATATACAGAATGGCTTAGTTGACTACGACTCCACCCTATATTTAACAACTGTCTAAAATACTAAAGAAACTCATCACTTCCATATCGAACACAGAATGGAGAAAACCCCAATGCTATGAAAACACATTACGAAACCTATTTTTCTCCTCAAGATCCACATAAGGGAGTGATAGAGGTCTTACTCGTCGAGAAGGAAAGGCTTCCTAGCCAGTATCTTTCCTCCATCTCATTTCAGATTTTCCCTGCAAGCAATACATTTAACCCGGAAGTTAAAATAAGAACAAGTTAAGAGAATATATGTTAATAAGAGAAAGCATATTAGTGTAGTTACAGTTTACCTTCTATAGTTCATCAACGCGCAGTCAATACCATAGCCTAGGTTGCAAGCTCCATTAGTGCATGAGCTAAGATTAAACTGGTATTGATGGCGGTAAGGGAATAGTTTGGTGGTTCTTCTACCTTTGGATAGAGGATGAGGAGTAGAGAATACAAATAGCTTAAGGCCCTTGGAGGAGCTGAAGGAGTTGTTAACCTTTTCCAAAGCCTCAACGAAATAACCCATGTAGTAACCAAGACCGATTAAAACGTTTAGGGTTTTACAGCTCATGCCTTGCCAACAGCTGGAAATGTATTGAAAAAACTTGGTCTGTTTTAATAGCGAATCTGTACCTTGTCCTTATGTATATTTAAAAGTGGATATTGAAATTTATGGCAGCCTTNCCAACAACTGGAAATGTATTGAAAAAACTTGGTCTGTTTTAATAGCGAATCTGTACCTTGTCCTTATGTATATTTAAAAGTGGATATTGAAATTTATGGCAGCCTTTCAACACATCATATCTTCTTTTGGAACCCTTTGTCTTTGGCTTAGTTTGCGACTTTGGAGAAATGTATAGTCTTTATGGCTACAATTCAAATGTTTTGCATATATGGTACCTATAATGATATGTTCGAGCATTATCATATTATAGGATTAAAACCTTCACTTTTGATAAAAAAATAGTTACCATAAACTTTAGCTTTTGAATATTGAAGAATAAAAAGGGTTAGGATTTGAACCTTGTCCAAACACTATTGTATCTAGGGAATTTTAGCATAGAGTTTGAGTGTTTAAACTGAAATGTTGAGTTATCTCACTGCCTACACATAATAGATGAAAATATTTGTGATTTATTCATGACGACTAAGTAAAAATGTGATCTTCCCTTGTGCAGCTCAAGAGTTGAAACAACGAACGACAATTGTCTTATGACAGTATGTTAAGTGTAGACAGTTTTTCTTAACACAAAGTAGTGTCATGTCGAAAGATCACCAAATAAACAAACTAATAATGTTTTAGATACATGACGAGAGTATTGTTTGACAAAAGAAGTATGATTAATAACATCTCGTAAAATATCATCTAGGAAACTCTATATAACACGTAATAAAAAACAATTATGGAATTTTGGGGATGTTATAGAAACATAGGAGAAAAAACAAGTATCTTGAAGCATCTCAAGAATTTGCTCATTTTGAATTTCCAGATTATCAATATCCTCATTATTCGTCAAGTAATCCTCATGTAATACATTAACAAGCTTAATTAAATCATTCCTTTCAGAAAGAAAAGGAAAAAAAAGTTACCTTTGATGATGCTCATTTCTCTTTGAATCTTCTCCATGTCTTCAAGGAAGGATGGATCCTCTAATGAGGAGATTCTCAAACAAGAATTTGACACCATTGCATGAGTGACATGGAGAATGTGTATGGTTTCTTGAATCTTTTTTCTGCTCATCTTGTGTGTCCCTTCAAAATGGGAAGGCTCATGAAAATAATCCTTCTCTTCCTCCAACATTGGATCAACATCATGAAGCTCATGTGGTGATGGTGAGATCAATCCTAGGACCTCTTCCTCTACTACAAAGACTTCATCTTCTTCAATATCATGGGGACTCCTCCAACATTGGATCAACCTCATGAAGCTCATGTGGTGATGGTGAGATCAATCCTAGGACCTCTTCCTCTACTACAAAGACTTCATCTTCTTCAATATCATGGGGACTTGTACTTTTAGTAGCCTCATCAAGTGGAATCTCTACATCACCAACATAAATGAGTGGAAATACATTAATAGATGTCTTTCCTTGGCACCCATCAATAGGTACCTCTTAATCATAGAATCCATCAATAGATGCCTCTGTAGAACTTGGGTACTTATCAGTAAGTACCCCATCTAGAACTTGGGTACTTATCAGTATGTAAGCCATCATGACACCCATCAGTAAGTGTCTCAGAAGTGCATGAATAACCATCAGTATTTTCTCTAGAAAGGTTTGAGAATCCATTAGTAAATGTTCTGATGCATGTCCCAAGTATCATGAATCTCTCTGATATGATCTTTGATCCTTGACATCCTTGTGCTAGCTAGCACAATATGCTTCCTCATGTGCATGGACAACTTCCTATGCACATGTGCTTTTGATTTCTTTCCAGTCTCCTCTTTTTCTCAATAGTCTTCTTTGTTTCTATAATCCTCATTAGTAAGGATTGGATCTCTAACTTTTCCCAAGTCACCTTTGAGTGACTTATGCTCCTCCTTACGTTTGCTAGCACCAAAAGACCTTTGTAATCACCCTTATCAAGGATATGTGCAATGTACTCTATAAAATATTTCAAAGACTTAGATTGAAATTTATCATTGGAGATAGTCACGATTTCACTTTCCACAGAATGGGCTAAGGAAAGGTCTCTGATACCACTATGATTTACCCAAATCAAAANTATTTTAAAGACTTAGATTGAAATTTATCATTGGAGATAGTCACGATTTCACTTTCCACAGAATGGGCTAAGGAAAGGTCTCTGATACCACTATGATTTACCCAAATCAAAATCTAGACACACCCACTCAAAGGGACAAGGAAGACACCAATGTAAAGATGGAAAACATAGGATGCACTAGCTAAGGAATAATTCACACAATGTACTGGGACCATTTATGTTTAGAAATATGCTACTACTGAATTCCACTCCAAGGCTTCTGGGTACACCATCATATGCAAACTAGATCCTTTCAACTCGCTCAAAGAGAAAGGCACTAGAAATAGACTTCCAGAGAGGTACGAGGATCTAGAACTCATGGAAGGGTTCTAGAATAGGTATATAGCCTCTATTATGATAGATTATGCATTANCTAGCTCAAAGAGAAAGGCACTAGAAATAGACTTCCAGAGAGGTACGAGGATCTAGAACTCATGGAAGGGTTCTAGAATAGGTATATAGCCTCTATTATGATAGATTATGCATTATTAATGTTTGCAAAATACCGTAGAGGTCGATTTGGCCAATTGGGGCTCCGAAAGTGAGATTTCCCAATTCAGGACTCTGCAGTTTTCTTGTTTTAAACCTGATTTTAATCTGGTCAACTGGGATCAAATACAATATATGAAGGTGGTTTACGAACTTATTTTCTGTCTAGTTTCTGGATATGGTCTTAGTTTTTCGATTGGATGAGAAAAATTCACTTTTCATCCGAAATTCCAAAGCTAGTCAAAATTGAGACAATTTGAGCATAGGTACATTAAGGCATGAAAGAGAAAGGAAATTTTGCAAAACAAACCCGGGTTTTCATTATCAGAAATATGCATATATTAAATTTGTATCACATATGGAATGCTACAGGTTATGGAGACCATGGGATCTTCTTGAACACAAAATTTAGTAATTCTAGGGCAGATNATTATCAAAAATATGCATATATTAAATTTGTATCACATATGGAATGCTACAGGTTATGGAGACCATGGGATCTTCTTGAACACAAAATTTAGTAATTCTAGGGCAGATAGAGAGGCATACGTTTAATAGGAGACAAAGATGGAGAATGAAAGCTTATTTATTCATAAAAATATCATATAGTACCATATACAAGATATGTGGATTCCCAATATTAGCTACATCAGCATACACATGTAGAAAAGAGAGAAAGAGTGAGAAGAGAAAATAGAATATGGCTCTATAACCCCACAATGGACCAAAATATGAAGCTCTGTACCCCAAATACACCAGCAATAAAAAAGTGGGAGTGCATAACCTTTGCACCAAGAACACCTGTTTACGTATGTATGAAATGCACAAGGACACACTAATCTCATGGTATGACCACCAGCATCAAAGGGTGTGATCATACAATCTCCAACATCAATATTGGAGCAAAACATAGGAATAATCTAATTGAAACACAATGAAAGGAAATGCATGCTCCTTTTCACTTCACCAATGCCTTGGTTACTTAGATGCAGAAAGGGGCCATCACCCAACTATTGTCAAGGGGAGTATCGCCCAAGAATAGGTAGCACTAAGCTTCCCATCTAAATAAACAATATCTAAAATGCATACATTTTCCATTCATCTTTGCCTCCTTTTATANTTCAAGGGGAGTATCGCCCAAGAATAGGTAGCACTAAGCTTCCCATCTAAATAAACAATATCTAAAATGCATACATTTTCCATTCATCTTTGCCTCCTTTTATACTTGAAAAGTCTCCAATACCATGGATAAATACCATGGTCCAATGAAAACCATGTTCCATTATCACCTTCTTCCAATACCTTGGAAAAATACTATAGAATACCTAAAACCATGCACCAAGTAATTATTATTCCATTAACTTCATGAGGGCATCCTCTAATCATTTTGAATTTCATAAATGCACTCTCTAACTTCCTTAACCATTTCCTTGTGCACCCTTTGATCCCTTTTCTCCATTAATTGAGAATAATATTTTTCTTAGGAAATAATTATAATTTTTGAGCTTTAATAATATTAGTGGCTAATTCTCCAAGTTAATCCCAATTAAATTATTTTCCCCTCCATACATTCAAATTGGGACTTTTGGTGGTCACATTGCCCATTAAAATTGCTTAGGCAATATTATTTGGGCTCCAATTAATTTGAGTTAAGCCTTAGGAACCATACTTAGTCATTTTCCCCTTATTTGTTACCATTAATAATTTCTAATAATTTTTCTAAGATGACTTAGGAAATTTTTAAACCATGAAAAACATGAAGACATGACAGGAAGGGACTTTAAGAGCCGATGAAGGATATGGAAAAACTGGTGCATTGTGTTGATTCTAATCAATGCCACCCAAAAGCGGCAATATGGGAATATGTGATGGATCGAAAATCAAGGGGGAAGTGGAAAATGGAAGTAAAAACCAGTGGATTGTTAATCCAAGCAACTCAAATCAAAATCATTGTTCACAGTTATCTTAGTTTTATTTATAATGAATTTGAGTTTGATTTAAATTCAACCTTAGGTGTATGTTTTTCTTTTACAGCCTCATTTTTCAAATCAATAAAACAACTTGAATATATTATTAGCACAGCCACACATTAAAGTGGTCCACACAACCAACCACTTATTTTTGTAAATATAACTAGGGTTTTAAACAAAAGTTAAAATATATAATTTTATATTCTTCATACCATATTCTTAGAGTTAATATAAGTACAAAACAAATACTAATCAATAAACAAAAAAGAAAAATTTGATATGAAAATACAAAAATAAATTGTTACTGGTTTCTTTAACNCAATATTCTTAGAGTTAATATAAGTACAAAACAAATACTAATCAATAAACAAAAAAGAAAAATTTGATATGAAAATACAAAAATAAATTGTTACTGGTTTCTTTAACCACCCTTTAATGGAAGCTTATTTAAATCTTAATCAAGATGCATTTAAGCATAACAAGATACAACTACCATGAAATGAACAAATCCATCCTCTTACACTTGGGTTAATCTTCTTGATCGGCTCAAGCAAGTAAAAACAATGTATAATTTGTTTCTTTATTAAAAATGTTTCGTATCAAATTTAATTTTTTATAGGAGGAATTATATGTTTCACTTTACTTTACTTTTTTCTATATTAAAAACATTTCTTATCAAATTTATATTTTTATGGGAGGAATTATATGTTTCACTTTACTTTATTAGTTTGGCAAAGAAACCAAAAGTTTCTTGATTGTGTTTAATTTATTCTAGATTTATTTTCATATGGGATGGATTTCGATTGGATTATAGGCTTTGGATTTTTTTATTATCATTGACCACATTAGTTAAAAATAGAAAAATTAACTAAAAATTACATATATTATGAAACTTTAGAAAATTCATGAAATTTTTATGGTATGGTACAATAATGCCCACCCGCTCTGTAGGTAAAAAACGGAACTCATGATCAAACAAAGACTCATAATCGGTGATCCGCGACAGTAGGAAGCAGTGACAGCAGAACAAGCAANATACCCACCCGCTCTGTAGGTAAAAAACGGAACTCATGATCAAACAAAGACTCATAATCGGTGATCCGCGACAGTAGGAAGCAGTGACAGCAGAACAAGCAACAAAATCAGAATCAGAATAAGCAGTAGAAGCATAAACCGTAGAACAAGCAACATTCCCATCAGCATTGATATGACATACATGAATGTTTGGGGCATTCTTTTCGTATTTCAACTACTTCTGCTTCATTGACTAGATCAACAAAAGAAACTGGAGCTAGTGAATCATTCATATCAACTGCTGCCCTGGTGTCACTTCAATGTTGTAATGTAACTTCATATATATATATATATATAATAAATGACAACAATTTATTAATATATATATAATTAATACAAATTTTTTTACCAATTGAAAACAATTATACAACTAAATCTATATGTTTATATTGATTGGATGATGTGGGATATTCATCATCCTTCTTCTTTATGGTGACGATACTTTTCTTCTTGCAAGGGATTCGTATGGCCTTGATAAGAAACTTTGACTTCTTAAGGATTTCTGCTCTACCATGGGTATGAATGGTGACAAAACAAAAGTTATGATTATCAAATCCAAGAAGGATACTTACGCTAATTTTGTGTATGACAATATCAACTTGGAGGAAGTGTCTTCTTACAAATACCTAGGAATTGATATTCATCACAAGATCAACTGGAACTATAGCATTGCAAAAAGGATTAATAGAGGGTGGAAAGGTTATTTTGGTCTTGAAAATAATTGTAAAGCAGCAAACCTTGTGGTGTGGGATAAAAAGAAGCTCCTCTTTGAAACTTTAGTCACTCCTGTTATCTTGTAGGGCTGTGAGGTTTGGGGTTGCAACATCTATAGAGAATCCTGGAAGAAGAGAAAATCCA
>LPNX010169844.1:0-10603 GCA_001517045.1 Pseudotsuga menziesii
TAGAGGGGACACGATTTTACAAATATAAATGCTATTCCTAAAACTAAAAAAAATGATAGACAATCGAGAGCACACAATTTTACAAATATAGATGCCATTTAAAAGACCAACATAACTAAATTTAAGATAATAATCTCATATCAAATTTGCATGTTCTGCTTCACTTCAGTTAAAAGCTTAGGAATGGGCATGATAATGTTGATTTGTTTTATGTAAGAAAGTAGAGACCGACAAAATTTAAATTTATAAACAAACCATTGGCATAGCCATTTTCATTAGTAAGTTACTAAAGATCTGAGTTTCAACATTTTGCTACTAGATGTTTTTATCATAAGATTAGTTATGACTTTTCTACCTAGAAGATACAGTAATGGGGTGTGTGTGTGTGTATTGTTGTTTGGTACCATAATTAGCAATTTTAAGAAGTTGCACGTTTGAGCCTTTCGCTGAAATGAAAAACTCAGCATTCTACTAAACCCAGGAAACAGCTGAGACCACAGTGTGAGGATATCCAAGATTGACAGCTTTACTTTCTTTCAAACACAAGCAGGGTAAACAAGTCTTTGAATGATATATCTAGTTAGTTGAAGAACCAAGAGCTTCAATTGTATAAATCTTTCTATGCTGGCAGCAACATACATGTTCAATGTAGATAGCTATGTCAATGTAACCAAAGGCTGAACAACTATATAAACGTAAGCGAGGACAATGGAGATTAACATGTAACTTGTATCATCATGATATTGCAATCTGTGAATATATATAAACTTTGTTAGCATAAGAAATAACTTGATTCATTTAAAAATAAACTTAAACTTATTCATTTAGTAAATATGAATGGCTGAGAAAAAAAAATATATAATTCTTTGTCCACTTTTCCCCGTGCAAACAAAATGTAAACAACAAATCAATTGTTTGTTTCTTATAATTCAATCCATCAAAATTGGTACACTCTCCTTGTTACCATCAATACCGAAATAAATAAATCTTATATGTATTATAAATTAATCTAAATCCAATATGGAATCTTTTGGAATCTTTTTGCTTTATATCTGGTAATCGGTTAACATCAAACCCTCTTTACTTTCATAAAAGAAAATTTTAGATTCGTTCAGGATAGAAAACTGTGTGAAACCATGAAGAATTGAGAATTCTGGGGAGGTTGGAAGCCTGGAATAAACCATCCATGTTGTCTATCATTGATTTAAATCTTAAATATATGTAAAGCCTTGTCGTTCAAAAAGAAACACGACACACCTTTTTTTGAATACTCCAGCTACATAGGTATACGGAAGCAAACAGCTAGGGCATAGTTCCCCCACCCTAGATTACGCAGCCTTCACCTAACTCCTTTAAAATCCAATAAAAAAGTTATCAGTTAGCCATCATGGAGACAAATGATATGATTTGTGGCCACAGAATACTTCGATTATGGTCAGAGAATAAAACATTTATTGAAAAGCAGAATGCATCATGAACAACTTACTACTGCACTTTTGGATGTAAGAGTTTTTGTTAATGATTGAGGCTTTGTTATCAGTAATGTAGGCTTCTCTTTATCTCCTACAATTCCAACATTGTGATTTCATCTATGACTTCATGCAATCCTTCACATGCCAACAAAGTAATAGATATAATAGCTGATAATTTGATGAAGCTCAACCGTCAACGACAAGCAAGTTTTCAAGCTAAGTAAGAAACAAAGAATTATGAATTTATCACCTTAATCATGTCAGCAAAGTGCAAGGAAAAAATCACCATGGTAAAGGATATGTGCAAAGGAATGAGTACCCTACAAGCTATGAGTACCTTTTTCTAGGTGTAGTAGATAAAGAAACTCTTGTAAAAGCCAATAAAAACCATTGTATTAATCAACAGCTATATTAGCATTCTAAAGATTTCACAAGTACTATTGCTGCAAAAACCCAACTCAGTAAGGCCTGACATACCTGAGTACTCGTTGACCTTGGCTGCCCTTACTGCTACTATAGGTTTGTTATCAACATTGTCAAGAAATTCCTGACCTTCTTTCTTTTCCATATCATTCCAAACACTCACTATCACTATCTTCTTGTTGTGGTTGTATTCAAATAACCTAGCATAAAAAACATGTTCCTTAGTAGGGGACTGTTATCTCTAGGGGTTGTTTCACCTATTTATTTTTAAATTTTTTATTATGGTTGGTTGTTATTGTTTTAATTCTGCTTTGTTTTATATTTTATGATTGATTGATTGTCTTTAGGGTTGCTTCTATAACCTAAAATCATCAAAAGCTTCATTCATAAGCCATGAACCCATGTACGTGCAAGAAAGTTATATGTTATATGGTGAATTCTTATAGCTGGTAGCATTCATCCAAATTGGAAGCATTTTACCAGCTTGTGTTTTCAGTTTGATTTCGTTTGATTTATACATTTCTGAACAAATATTTCCTTAAGCTTGAATCCCGTAGTCTAGGTTCAACTTTAGGGATAACAGGGACTTTACTACAACACTGAAAACAGGGTTTTTTTTTTAGAAATTTTGAGCACAAGTATTTACAACAATAATGCAAGAGTAAAATAATATAAAACTAACAACAAATTTCTTAGATGTGACATGCAATATCCATTACTTGTCTTGACCATTACTCCAATTCTCTCTTCAAAACCACATGACTAACAAACCCTTTTTATTTAAACTAGTGCAATTTTTGTAAGCATAAGCAATGAAGAAAATAGTAGTAAACCTCGCCTTTCATCTGCAATTGTAATGTCACGCTTGAGGATCTCTTCATTGTTTCTTTTATTCCTTATGCTTAGAACTTGCAATACACTTTGAATAGCTCCAATGACATCTGCAGAAACTACGCCAAAAAAAAAAATTCGAACATGTGATGGAAACTCACCAAAAAGGAATGTGAAATGTTTAGTTACCAAAAAAAAACTTTTATCATTTAAACCAAAGGACACTCACCAACAAGATCCCTTGAATTGACATATGGACCAAGCTCATCCACTTTCACAAAGTTATGCTTATATTCTGGGATATGGACCCCTTCCTTGCCCGCTTCTTCAACTTTTGAATTTGCATGCAATGTCATCTCGTAATCATTTGCTACTATTTTGAATTTGATTATTTGCCACTCGAAGGGTTCCTTTTGAGATATAATAGACCTTTCCCAATTCAAACTTATTCCATAACTTATCTGTAGCTTCCTTAAACATGGTTTCCTGAATGTGAGTGCCCTGAAGCAAAAGAAGTAAGACAATCAAGTGGAAACCAAGATACATGGAACATCCTTGACCCATCGTAAACCTTCATTATTCTAGCACATAATTAAATTTGGAATAGTTAGATATTTGAAGATTTTGAATCAAAAGTGAATGAAAACAATCTATGGCCATACATCTTCATCAGTGAGCTCCACACTACCCTCACCCTTGGCATTACAGAATGTGCGCAAAGGTCCCTTGTTGGTAACTTGGACCTAAATAGTCCAATTCCCTTAATAGGGATTGAGAGAAACTAAGGGGTAAACCCTGCATGACATTCCTATTCGTGCAACAGATGCAACAATGAAAGCATATAAAAAGCTAACATAAATCTAACTTTCACTAATATCATTTTATTGAAACACAATTAAAAGGTTGACACATTAAAGAATGCAATACACAAGCTAAGGTAGTTGCTAAACATAGAACCAATGCACATCAATCAATATTGTAAGAAAAGAAACAAAACAACACGCTGCAACTCTCATTTTGTTTTAGCTCTGCCAGTTAGGGCCCCTGAAGCATACACAAAAAAAGAAAACACACAAGACTAATGCAAATCAACCAACTTTCGGTAAAAGAAGAGACAACGAGCTCAAACAATCCCAAACATAGACACCATGGTACAAATATATTAATCATACACATTAGGAAAACATAACACATGATATTGCAAAGTTGGCCAACATCGAGCAAAATTTATCAAGTATAAAAATATTGTGAAAAATGACAAGATGAGGTCTGCAAAGCATTGAAAACAAAATAGTAAATATAATTGATTGGTAAAACCCTCAAGCACATTAAACAGGAAATTAAGATAAAGGACAACTGGGAAAATGCAATTCATTTAAATTACATTAAGAAGGGGAAACCAACAAGCAGACTTGCTACTGTTCTTAAGCAGATCTCATGTGCTCAACATTGGGGGTCTGCAACGTGGCTTAGATCTGAGGATATACAGGTAGACCTGGGATGTTGGCCAACGAATGGGATATGTACTTTTGTCATTTTTTCAAGAAGGGATTGTGCTTTCTTAATCTAGTGACATTGGATTGGAGCTATAACAGAGAAATTAGTGTTCTTAGTGCAAAGTTGGATTCTCAGTTGATTGCCGAAAAGAACCTACCAGATAAATCTGGTTGGTGGAGAAACATGATCTAGAATGGAAAGTTTCCTTTGAAAATCAAGCTTTTTTCTTGGTTGTGTCTAAACCAGAAAATACTCACTTGGGAATCTCCATGTAAAAGAGGTATTTGTGGTGCAGGTATATGTTCCCTTTGCAAACATGAACATGGGTCTATGAAGCATCAATTTTGGTAGATTTTTTTTGTTTAAATCTGTTTGGATGGAATTGGGTACAAATCATCTGCGTGTTAAAACAAGAAAAGACAATAAATAAGTACCTGGCAGGATTGGATGTTGTTGGTGTAACAATAAGGCCATCACGATGAAATGGAGAGAAACAACATAATATTTATAGACATATAGCATAAAAAAGCATAGCAAGAAAATGGTAATTTAAAAAAAATAGTATACTTACATCTGTATCAATTGCACAACATGATCCACCTATAGCAACAAAGGACTGAGATATTGTACAGATGAAGGCACCATTATAAAGGTGATGGTGATCATTTGCTAACACCATACCTTGGTTGATATGTATAATGGGGGCTTGGTTCCCTTGATAAAAAACACGTACAAATCATTTACATTAAGACAGTATATAAACATTATTCAATGAAGATGTTAAGCAACATTAAGCAAAACAATTGGAATGTAAGTGCTAAAGAAGCACAGGAACAAATATCTCACCTTGAATTGGCCTTCAAGGAGTCTCATAACATCTTTCAGAGTGACTGTATTAATGTATTGATCTGGAGGCAAACAAATGAAATAATGTATATTTGGATAGGAGGGTTTGAATTTGCATTTGTAACTAGAAAAGAAAGACAAAGAAGCAAAAGCATGGATTGCATATACCTCTTTGTTGGTAACCATTTCTGCATCTATATTCAGAGGCAAGCAACTGAATAGCTTGTTTGCAATGACTTGGCGAGAAGATATGATGATGAGGCTAAGTGAAGTAGGTGTAGTTGTAAATGGAAAAAAGGACTGAAAAGTTGTAGTAAAAGCTAATATGTACAAACCATTTTTGTTCGTATTTTAGAGATGATAATAGTAACATACCATATACTATCTTATGGACAACATTTAAAATGAACAACTCATACGAACGACAACATTGTAGTTGCATAAAACAAGAGGGAAATTATATGTACAACTATAAGAACATGAAAACGAAGGTGCATTAACTGTCCAATTGAAATATGTGCAGGTAGCATCAATTCCAATAGGGCTTGAAATAAAGGAAGCAAAAGACACTAAAATATGGCATTAAGAGTCACACTATTCAGAGCACATGAACATAGTGTTGTTGGTAAAAAAAATACGTTCTTTCGCTCAATTCCTATGTCCAACTGTTCAAGAGGGCTTGTAACACAAAATATATATGAAGATGTAGTGAACAAAACACTAGTACAAAATGAAACCAAGCATGCATAAGAGAACAACTAATGATGATATATAATAATAGCATAATTTCATGAGTTAAGTTGATAGCAATTATAACATGAAGGGACACAATATTGATTTGAAAGTAGCGAAAGTGAATAAAACAATTTTATGACTTGTCTTACCAATTGCACATCTAGGTAATCCTTAAAACACTTGGACGAAGAAAAAGTAATAAATACACATTTCATGTAAAAATATTGACGGTAAAATGACCACACGAATATGAAGGTGAAAGTGCTTTTAATCAGGTATTTACTTCTCTAATGTAATATATTGTAGTATGCAAATAAGTACATTCTGCAATGGTAAAGTTTAATTACACTCATAGACGATTCAAAGAGTAATAAAACAGTGTTTTTTGAAATGTAAAGCATAGAGTGAGGAGCAAAATCCATGCTAGTAGACACATTTAATTTGTACAATGTCTATACAGATAGGGATGTGGGGCGTAAAGAAGTGCATAAAACAAATGTAGGTAAAAACTGGGTGTAAGGAGAGGCAAAAGGGAAATGCAAAAAGTACGAGCAGTCAATCATATATGAAGGTGGGGGAATGACAATGACAACACCATGTGCATTTTATTTGTGAAGCAAGATGGGGTTTCTGAATTATTATGTCTTGATGGGCCATGCACGGGGTTTTTGATAGAAGTGTGATAGTCGGGTAGATGTAATTGAATGGGAGGGCAGAAGTTTATTGGAAGTGTGCTTGAAATTGTTGAAGTGTTGCTTGTTGTTCCTTGATCTATCGGCAGAAGTTGGCAAGGATGTTGAGATATCTGATATCCATCTTTGTTGTTGTAGGGCTATAAGTGAAATACAATGAAACATTATAATATTTACATATTAAAAGCATATAAATGAAACAAAAGTAAATGAGAATGTGTAAAATGGAAGTTGTGTTATTGAGCGAACATGTAAGACAATGGTTGAAACATCTTTTTGTTTTCCTATATTTATGTGAAAATAATTGAATAGAAATGTGCAAGAATGTGTGCTTTATTTAAAGTAAAAAAGAACAAAACACAAGTAGTAAGTTGTACTTGCATGTGTGAAAGATACTATATTTATGTGTTTGCAAGCGCTGAAATTTCACAAGGCAATATAATAACCATGCACACAAGTCTTGGTCCAATGTCAAAAGTGTGATTTGGATCAATAGTAAGTTATAGGAGAAATAAAGCTCTTAGACATGTTGATTATCGCTTTTGTAATTAGGTAATTAGAAGGAGGGATAAAGCTATGTTGATGTTGTTAAGTGGGTTGTCATTTTTTGGTTCGTGTTGAATTGTGTTTTGTGGAACTTCCCTAAAAAAATTAGGTATCATGTGCCAAAGATACTATATTGTGAGTTTGAATGGGATTCTTTTTCGTAAGGCATGGGTATATTAACCAGACAAGCAAATATTGGTCCAATTGTAACATTGCTCTTTATATCAACAACAGATCATAGGATAGAGTTCAAGTATATCATCCACTGATCAATATGTGGAGCAAGTTAAGGGCATTGGCATCACCTAGAAATGTCCCCATCGGCCATCACCAAATGGAATTGTTCAAAAAGTTAGATTTTAATATTATATATTCTCTAGAAGGTGTTGCATATACCTACATGTAAAACTCTAAAGAAGTGGTGTTAGGCTATGTTGGAAAGAGTCTCAACTGTATAAGTAATTCCTCATTACGTCACAAAGAGGATTTGGCTAGAGATGTGAAAGTAGTTCAAAGTGTCAATGGTTTTTGCTACGCCTTGAACCATTTTCATTATGGTGTAAGAATATGCAGACCTAGGAGAGGGTTTCATAATGGTTTGTGTTCTCTAATAAAGAGTAACACACTTGCATAAACAAATATTTGATAACAAAGGACAATTTCTAATTGTGGTCATCATTAAGAGGGAGTGGAGCTAAGTGGTAATAGTGCATGGCGAGGTTGAGCATTTTGATTTTGATTCCTATGACCTCGCATGTCCAAAGGTTTCACACTACTCATGGTTGTCTCTAATTGGCTTATTAAATGGTATGAAGACCATAGAGTGTATAACTGTGATAAGAAACTTGCATGCATGTTGAAGAGTACCAACATTGAGAACCAAAATTTAGGCAATGTTGTTTGTATTTTGAGGCAGTAAACCACACAAGTCAAATTGATTCCATATATATCTCTAAAGGCACTGTGTTTAGTTCTTCATGTACTACATGTGAAAGAGTATAGGTCTTATGAGGTTTTCTTCTTTATATTGTGCATGCAAGACAATGATGTAGTGCAAAGTGTATGGGAGAAGGTGATAGTGAAGACCAAGGTAATTGACATTTGGTGCATGTACAAATGAAGGGAGATAGGAAAGTGAAACAAGTCCATGATTGCAGGAGGTGTTTTTGTTTTTTGTTTTTTTTGGGGGGGGTAAGAAATGGCAATGTAATTTTGTATTTAAACAATGAGAGTGGGAAAAAAACTATATATGAAACACAAGAATATAGATGTGTTGTGTTGCATGTATAAGGGAGATAAGGAGAAGCATTGCATGAGAATAAAAAGATATAAGTAAAAGAGTTTATGTTTGTTAATGGACCTGACTTGCAATAGATTTAGATGCAATTGAACTTTCCGCTTGCTTTCGACATTGGACGTAAGTGCTATCTTGCATACGTGCATATCGATCAAAAGAGAATGTTGGAGTTATGCATAGTAAGAAAGATGTCTGACTCTAGAAACAGAAGTAAATGTAAGGCCTTGGCGATCAATGTTGCCAATGTCAATTATTTCCTTTTGTAAGGTCATGCCTTGTGTTGTATGGGTTGTTCAGCCCCGAGCCATGTGAAGTGGAAATTTCCTACGAGAGCCCCTTGTTATAGGTAAGATTCACACATAGTTTGGGTTGGAATTATCCCAGGGTGGGCCCTTGTAATGCATAAAATTAACAACAACAAACAAAGGAAGGTTAGGTGGAGTAGTAGTAGTGTTGTAGAGGATTGCAACAACTTGGCCAAGAGCTCCGTTAACAAGGCCTGCCTTGAACCAAGGGTTTTTGCTAAGCATAACTTATTGGCCAGTGGAAAGTAGAATGGTTAGAGATAGTTGTTCATATTTTGTTGCTAACATTGATGGTTGCTTCCTTATTTATGCTAAACAGTGTGCAATTGGGGCAATTAGGTGTTTAAGCATTTGTTTGTTATGAAAGGCAACAGAATTGTTAGTCGAGAGCAAGTGTGTGGAATGTTCAAATGTGTGGTTCTCATGTTGCGAAAGAGAAGAAGATGTCCTTGACATGAGAAGGTGACAGTCAGCAAGAGTCGATGTTGCATTTCGAAGATTGAGAAGGAGGATTCAGAATGCAACTTGAGTAGGGTTGTCACCTTGTTGACAGAAAACTGTGGAGAGTGTTACAAATGTGGTGAAGCTATGCCAGAAAATGTTTCCATGCGATGCCCCTACATACATGGGGATATCTTTGACAGGGGAAGTTGGCCGAGGTCACCAATGAGGATTATAGAGAAATTTCCAAAAGGACAGGTTCGATGGGATGGGAATGATTCACGAAGACAAGCATCAATGTTGAAATCAGTAAGACGAGCACCCTTTATTGCAAGGACAAGAGGTAGATCAAAGGAGTACAATAAATCAAGTTGCGAGCCCTCAGTGTGGCAATGATAGCCCCAAAGTGTGTCATCTATGCTAAATTAGGATGTGTCTCTAAGGGCAATAGTGCTCCTGTTGGTTTCAGATCCATCTTTCTTCTGAATTGTTGATGCAAGGGAGACAGAGATGACCATGCCAATAAGGTTAACCATGGAATTTAGCGATGCCGCTTGAAGGTCATCGATTGTTTTAAAGTGGAAGGAATGTATGGGAATTGAGGGGATGGCATGTAGGCAAGGTTAAATGGTCGATGTAGAAGAGACGACAATCTCAAGATGGTTGTTCAAATGGTTATATGCAGGGCTAGTTGTTTTGATTGTTCCATTGGAGATAGTGTGGACAGTCCCTATTTCAATTTGGGAATAGAAGGAGTCAACAAAGTTGTTAAATGAAGAAACATGGATCTCTTCTCCAGAACAGTCAAGAAGGTCAAAGCCAAATAGTTTCCTTGGACCTTTTTTGTTGGTGTATTCATGGATGTTTTTCTTTGCAACTACACGGCCTTGAATGGACCATTTTTTGTGGTTGGGGTTAAGTGTTGTGAATGGAATAGTAGCAGGTGGCATGGATACTGGTGGAGTTGATGTTTGGGATGAGAAAAGAAGAAGACTTTCTTATGTGAGTCCAAGTGATTGGATAGTTGATGAGGCAGGTGGAAGTCCAAGGCCAGTGGGATTAAAAGAGGCAAAGCACTTTCAATTAGGGAAACTTTGTTGTGGATCAATTCAAGTTCAAGCACTGATATATTCCTAGCAAGAAAAATAAAAGGGAATTAATAATAAAAAGTATGAATAAAGTATCAGCAGGTGGGAAAAAAACTAGAATAAATATCTGGAAAAAAGAACAAAATTAAGCAAAAGAGAAAGAGAATGTATGTGGCATCATGAACAACATTGCATATGCATTTGAATAGTTTGATGATAGAGCCTTCTTGAAGTCCACCATCTGAGAGGAAGGGCTTGAAGGCAACTGGAAGCAACATCTGGTGTACGTTGGTGCCATCATAGATAGTCAATCAAAAGCACATATTCATTGATTTGGTTGAGCCGACCAAGGAAAGCGAAACAACCTGCAGATATGGTTGGAGGTGTACAGAACCAAACAAGAGAAGAGAAATCACATCTTCTGTCAAGG
>LPNX010169850.1:18590-45776 GCA_001517045.1 Pseudotsuga menziesii
ATTTTCTCTGGAGTCCTTGGTACAAAATGGAATGGAGCCATTTATTGAGTAGTGGGATGCAAACTGCAAGCAGTGAAAACTTTTCAAATATTGGAAATAGCGAACCACAAAAGAGATTTGGAGAGACTTTTATGGAGATCAAGGCAAATTTTTTTGTGGAGAGTTCTATTTTCAAAATTTAAAAGCTTTCACTGCTTGCAGTTGCATCTCACTACTCAAAAATGGCTCCATTTAATTTTGTATCAGGGACTTCAGGGAGTGTCATTAATGTTTGAAGGCAAAGTTTTTTGTGGAGAGTTCCATTTTCAGGTTTTCATGAGTTGTTGAAGGATTCAACAAAGTGTAATGAATATATTTTGCATTCTTTGATAATTTAGTGCTTCCTCGACTAAATACAATTCAATTATGTAATGATCATGTTCATTTAGAAAATGGGTCCGCCGCTTCTATTTATAGTTTTTTTGACAGAGGCACCTCGGTCGAGGTATTTACCTCGATCGAGCTCTATACCTCGACCGAGGTATTTATTAACCCTCGGTCGAGGGTTTAATACCTCAATCGAGGGTTAATAAATACCTCGACCGAGGGCTGGAAAAAACCTCGGTCGAGGGCTGAAAAAAACCTCGGTCGAGATATTAAAACCTCGGTCGAGGGCTTGTTAAACCCTCGACCGAGGTACGTTTTTTGGTTTTTGCCGAAATGCGCTTGCCAAAAAGTGTTACCCAGGTCCATGGATTCACCCCAATACTTTGGCAATTCTATGCATATGCAATTCCAACTCTAACATAATAAAAAAATGGAAGCGTTATCACATGCTTGCAAATAATTGCCTACAAAATTATCAGTAGATAGGCCAGGGGAATGTTTCCTGGAATTCCAAAGCTCAACGCCAGTTCCACACCTATCCTGGACGCACCAGTATTAAGCTTCAGATCAACTCTCCCTAGTACAACTTGGCACTACTAACGAACGACCCACCACTGAGTTTCCTATCGCAGACATACCCCGATGAAGAAAGACCGTAACTACACTCAACACAGGTGCAATCTAATCGAGTGTCTGAAATGAGAGTTATCTCTCGTGCCAAATGCAGGTGACCCTCTTGATTTATACTTCACGAATTTCATTCACTGTTATGTCTCTGGTTACTGGGAGTTATTGCTACGTATCCTCCTCTATTTGTTGGAGTGATACATTCCCTTCCTCGAAGAAGAGGTAGTAGGAGCAGTTATTGCCTCCCCTCGGATGTAAAGCACCGGTAGCAAGCCACATATTATGTAGATTTCCCCGAAGCCGGGTCTCAACAGGTGTATACACATGACAACATCTGTCAATCGCAGGTTATCTCATGAATACGTTTAAATCCCAACTCCAAGTGTCCAAGAGTTCACCTACCTCATGGTGGGTGAGAAACTTACACATGGATGGTAAAGGTACACAATGGAAGCCTGAGATCACTTCCATTTTAAAATGAAACTTTTAGGAAAATCAATTAGTAACGTAATCTTTGGAGACTTTGCCATTATTAATAATTAGATATTTAAACTTTGTCTAAATAAATAATTTTAGTAACTCACATCATAAATCTTGCTTTAAAAGAAAATTATAAGAAATATGTAACATATACATGTTATAAATATTTAAAAATAAATAGATATTAATATGGTTATTTGATATTTTCGTCATCTTCTAGAAGTATTATTTAATAAATATTTAATTTTTATTAAAAATAAAATTTATTTCTCTTTCCGATTTTTCTCATAATCTTGTTTTTGTTTCTTGGGGTAGGAAACTATGTTATGGCTTAGAAAAATCTTAAAATGAGATAGTCAATTTGCTCAAATGAGCTACTAACAAAAGAAGATCCCATACCTATGAAAGGATCAGCACCCAAACTGATGGACTCTCCATTCCCAACTTTCCAAATGATGCCTCTGCCAATCCAGGAGATGGTGTAAATGAAACCCCTCCAAATTATTGAGGCATTGCTAGTAATGAAATTCTTATCCTTGAGCCAAATATGGAGAGGTTTATTTTTCAGATATTTAACAGCTATCAGATGATTCCAGATACCATTGCTGTTTAAAACTAACCAAAACCTTTTCATTCTTAATGAAAGACTGAAGCTGGGAAGATGTTTAATTCCCCATCCACCATGTGATGTGGGACGAGCCAAAAGGTGCCAATCCACAAGATGGAATTTTTTAGTCTTTGAAGAAGAGCCCCACAGAAATGAAAAAATCAATTTTCTGAGCTTGTCTAATATAGAAGTTGGAATCGGAACCAACGCCATCCAATAAACTGGCATGCTAGTTAGAACAGATTGAATGCTTCTCATAATGATAGAATACTTTCATTTGGTTATCAGCAATATTATATTTTCTTTATTATTCTATACACCTAATGCTACTTTTCATAGATTAATGGGTTTTTTAATGTCAGTTTATTGTTATAGTATACATTAAGCATTTTTTTAACTTTCTACCTTTTTTCAATCTATTTTCGATTTCTCTATCTATTTATTTACTTATTTACTTATTTGACTCTAGTTCTATTTTTAAATAGTAAATTGACTCCAATTATATTTTTAAATGAGTAGTCTAAATGTTAGGTGTTTTGGATATCCTATGTGTTTTTTTCCAACTTATATTGAACAAAATAGGATAGAAAAATTTGAGAAACTCTTGAAAAACTATATGACATATCTCAATCTTAATAATTGCTCTATTAATTTTGTAGTTAGACAACCATCAGTACAACTACAACCATCTTGGGCTCCTACAATCATACCACTTATTTGATTTTAGAATTAAATTGGCGAATAAACCCATGATGTTAAATATTGGTAAAATTTTATAGGTAATAAAGATATGAAAATAACAATTACTTAACAACAACATACTAATCTCTAATCCACATGGTAGAAATTGAGTTAGCAAAATTCAACCATTTGTAAACAAGTTTTGTTACTATATCTAATGTAAAATATTTTAAAAGTATATATTTATTATTTTATAAACTATTCAATTTTAAAATATTAAATTCAAAGTTCATTACTCCTATCTAATTAAGGAATGCAATTGAATTTTATCTTATCGAGTTCTAAACCAATGAACAAACATTAGTTTATTGATCTCACCAATGCAAAATACACTTAAGAAATTAACAATTTTTTTAATAGCTATATAACATTGAACTAGTTAAAATTGAGGTAATTTAAAACTATAAACTATTTAACAAACAAGTAAATGCTTCCATCCCTAAGCTAACTTAGCTTATTATTACTTTTTCCGAACTTTTCTTAAGCGGCAGGTACTAAGCGACTTTGTTGCTTATTCCACTTGTTTATATTTACTTTTATATTTAATAACAAAAGTAAATAAAAGCTTTTAAATATATACATTATGAAGAAAATAAACAATCTTGCAGTTACCAATGGATAAAGTCTACTATAACTATAAAAATGGATTGCACAGCCACTTTTTATTTTATTTTTTTTGTTTTACAATTCATTTTCATATTTCCAAATTTCCTATGTTTGAATGTATGCTACGGAAACATAAGCGAATATAATGGATTGCACAGCCACTTTTTATTTTTATTTTTAACACATATTATTTCACATGGATGATGAGTCAACGCCCCTTGAGACCGGGGTCTATGGGGCAGCTAGCTCAATTTTGGTTCATTCATGCACCCAATTACAATTCTTACCTCCTGCTTGCTTGGTTGGTCTGCTGGAGCAGGGGTTCACTCTCATAGGATGCTTATGTTTATTTAGTCTTCTCCCTACGTCCTAATAGTAGAGCAACACAATACATGTAATTTCTTCTCAATACATAGAATTTATTCAATTAGTTCTTATTCATTACAAGTAACAACTTCTCTATGCCTGCATCATATATTCAAATTGTTTTTTGTTTTATTAGGACAAGTGAAACGTCTCTATGCAATTGGACCATCAGCAAATAGTTCTAAACAAATATAGAGATACATATACATTAGAGACAGATGCATAATCTGATTATGGAATATACTATAGATTATCATTCTTAACCATCGCACTTAGTTGGTGTCAAGTTTATTCCGAAGTAGTGGATACAGAAAAAACTAGCCACTGAAGGTGACCATCTCGGTCCACGTGAGTACATCGACGAACTGAATAAATAATTTATCCACTTATCACTATATAAATGCCTCTGGTGTAAGTAAATTTGCATAGTTGCTCTATACCGTTGAGCTTAACGATTTGATAATTTATAGCATAGAGCATTTACCCAAGCCAAAGCACATAAAACCTAAAGTAGCTCCTCCATTTCTTGACTACTCGACTTGGATTGGTTACTTGGCCGGGCTACTCAGATACTCGGTTTGGTTACTCGAGCTTAGTTGGGTGGGAATATATAATAGTAGTAAAAGGGGGAAATGAACTAAGAAAAGGTGGCGTCGCCCATCTAGAGTCATACTAGCCGTACCACGCCTTTCAAAGGGTAAATTCAGTACATAAAGGTGGCGTATGGGGACGAGCGAGCATGATACCCGTTCAACAAAATCCCCTGCCCTCAACAAAATGCCCCGTCCTCGATAAAATCCCCCGTCTCAACTAACAAAGCTTACCGATACGGAACATTGCCTTGTTCCTACATGGCTATTGTAACCACTAGACATATCGACAGGAAAGACATGGTCATATACGTTGATTCATCATGTAACCTCTTTATTTGAGTGTGGGCTTGCTTTATGGATTGATTGATTGATTGATTGATGGGAGCTGGGGAGGGATGGATTTCTTTATTGATTGATCGATGGAATACTTGGTTTGGAGCAGGCACAAAGTATTCTTGCACCAGATTCATAAAACCTCCCCTTCCTATGTTAGGAGAGTGGCTTCGATATAATTTTCCTCCTACTACTTGAGAGCTTACGGTTTCATGTTCTATTTCACTCCCCGATGGGGGTTCTTTTCACCTTTCCCTCACGGTTTAGGGTGATGATGATGGTGATGATGATGATGAATGTGATGATGAGGATGAGGATGATGATGATGATGAAGAAGATGATGATGATGGTGATGATGATGATGATGAAGATGTTTATGATGACGAGGAGGAGGAGGAGGATGAGGATGATGATGAGGATGAGGATGGTGATGATGATGCTGATGCTGATGATGATGATAATGATGAAGATGTTTATGATGATGATGACGAAGAGGATGAGGATGGTGACGATGGTGATGATGATGGAGATGATGATGATGATGATGACGACGATGATGATGTTGATGATTATGATGACGATGACGACAGTAATGATGATGTTCATGATGTTGATGGTGATGATGATGATGAAGATGATGATGACGAGGAGGGTGATGATGATGATGACGAGGACGATGATGATGTTGATGATGACGACGCTGGTGATGATGATGTTCATGATGTTGATGGTGATGATGATGATGAAGATGATGAGGAGGAGGAGGATGATGACGATGATGTTGATGATGAT
This sequence comes from Pseudotsuga menziesii, assembly GCA_001517045.1. NCBI lineage: Eukaryota > Viridiplantae > Streptophyta > Pinopsida > Pinales > Pinaceae > Pseudotsuga > Pseudotsuga menziesii. Next base: position 24,102 of record LPNX010169850.1, read on the forward strand.
GATGATGACGACGCTGGTGATGATGATGTTCATGATGTTGATGGTGATGATGATGTTGATGTTAATGATGAGGATGGTGATGATGATGAAGGTGATGATGATGATGAGGATGATGATGATGACGATAATGATGTTGATGATGATGACGACGATGGTGATGATGATGTTCATGATGTTGATGGTGATGATGATGATCATGTTGATGATGATGATAAAGGTAATGATGATGATGACAATGATGATGATGATGAGGATGATGAGGATGATGATGACGATGATGACGATGCTGGTGATGATGACGTTGATGGTGATATTGATGATGTTGATAATGATGTTGATGTTGATGATGATAATCATGGCGATGTTGATGATGATGATTGATGATCAATGATCATGGTGATGATGAGGATGAGGATGGTGATGATGATCGATGACCGATGATCATGGTGATGATGAGGATGGTGATGATGATCGATGACCGATGATGATGATGATGATGATGATGATGATGAGGATGGTGATGATGATCGATGATCAATGATCATGATGATGATGAGCATGAGGATGGTGATGATGATGATGATGAAGGTGATGATGATGATGAGGATGATGATGATGATGATGTTGATGTTGATGTTGATGATGATGATGGCGATGGTGATGATGATGTTCATGATGTTGATGGTGATGATGATGATCATGTTGATGATGAGGAGGAGGAGGAGGAGGAGCAGTGGGAGGAAGAGGAGGATGAAAATGATGATGATGATGATGATGACGATGGTGACGATGATGTTGATCATGATGACGATGATGGTGACGATGATGTTCATGATGATGATGATGATGATGAGGAAGGTGATGTTGATGATGAGGATGAGGATGGTGATGATGATCGATGATGATGATGATGATGATGAGGATGAGGATGATGACGAGGATGAGGATGAGGATGATGATGAGGAAGAGAATGGTGATGATGGTGATGAAGATGTTTATGATGATGATGACGAGGAGGATGAGGATGGTGACGATGGTGATGATGATGGCGATGATGATGAAGATGATGATGATGATGTTGATGATGATGATGATGATGAGGATGATGTTAATGATGATGATGATGACGACGACGACGGTGATGATGATGTTCATGATGTTGATGGTGATGATGATGAAGATGATGATGAGGAGGAGAAGGATGATGATGATCATGAGGATGATGACGATGATGTTGATGATGATGATGACGATGCTGGTGATGATGACGTTCATGATGTTGATGGTGATGATGATGATCATGTTGATGATGATGATGAAGGTAATGATGATGATGACAATAATGAGGATGATGAGGATGATGATGACGATGATGACGACGCTGGTGATGATGATGTTGATGGTGATGTTGATGATCATGTTGATGATGTTGATAAATGATGTTGATGATGATGATGATGATGATGATGATGATGATCATGGCGATGTTGATGATGATGATCGATGATCGATGATCGACGATCATGGTGATGATGAGGATGAGGATGGTGATGATGATCGATGATCAATGATCATGGTGATGATGCGGATGAGGATGGTGATGATGATAATGATGAAGGTGATGATGATGATGAGGATGAGGATGATGATGATGATGTTTATGATGATGATGACAATGGTGATGATGATGTTCATGATGTTGATGGTGATGATGATGATCATGTTGATGAGGATGAGGATGATGATGATGGTGATGATGGTGATGATGATGTTGATCATGATGACGACGATGGTGACGATGATGTTCATGATGATGATGATGAGGAGGAGGAAAGTGATGCTGATGATGAGGATGAGGATGATGATGATGACGACAATGGTGATGATGATGTTCATGATGTTGATGGTGATGATGATGATCATGTTGATGAGGATGAGGATGATGATGATGACGATGATGGTGATGATGAGGATGAGGATGGTGATGATGATCGATGACCAATGATCATGGTGATGATGAGGATGAGGATGGTGATGATGATGATGATGAAGGTGATGATGATGATGAGGATGATGATGATGACGATGTTGATGTTGATGTTGATGATGATGACGACGATGGTGATGATGATGTTCATGATGTTGATGGTGATGATGATGATGACAAGAAGGAGGAGGAGGAGGGATGATGATGACGAAGATGATGATGATGATGACGATGGTGATGATGATGTTGATCATGAAGACGACGATGGTGACGATGATGTTCATGATGATGATGAGGAAGGTGATGCTGATGATGAGGATGAGGATGGTGATGATGATCGATGATCAATGATCATGGTGGTGATGAGGATGAGGATGGTGATGATGATGATGATGAAGGTGATGATGATGATGAGGATGATGATGATGATGATGATGATGTTGATGTTGATGATGATGACGATGATGGTGATGATTATGTTCATGATGTTGATGGTGATGATGATGATCATGCTGATGATGATGAGGAGGAGGAGGAAGATGATGATGAAGATGATGAAGATGATGATGATGATGATGATGGTGACGATGATGTTGATCATGATGACGATGATAGGGATGATGATGTTCATGATGATGAGGAGGAGGAGGAGGGAGGTGATGCTGATGATGAGGATGAATATGGTGATGATGATTGATGATAAATGATCATGGTGATGATGAGGATGAGGATGGCGATGATGATCAATGATCAATGATCATGGTGATGGTGATGATGATCGATGACCAATGATCATGGTGATGATGATCGATGACCAATGATCATGGTGATGATGAGGATGAGGATGGTGATGATGATGATGATGAAGGTGATGATGAAGGTGGTGATGATGATGATGATGACGATAATGTTGATGATAATTCTGATAATGATGTTAACTACAACGCGCATGCGTTTAGCTTTTATAAATCGCATGTGCGTTTTGCTTTTATAAATCGCACGTGCGTTTTTCTTTACTAAATCGTGCATGCATTTTGCTTTATTAAAGCGTGCTCACGTATTGGTTAAATTCAAAAAAAAATTCCCACCAAATGACAAGGTTGAGCCTCCACCCATGCTTTAATGGAATTCCTATGCCTATGTGTCTTCTTTGTACTTTTCTTCGGATTCAAAATGCCTATGCCTTGGAGTATGATAAACCATGGCTAATTCAACATTATATCCAAATTTCCAATATGCTCATGTTTAGCGGTTCGTCTGATTATGCTGCACACCTCCATTTTTTTATGAGATTTTAGAAACAAATATGGATTTTTTTGCAGATTCTAAATTTGTAAATTTTAACAAGAATACATAATGTTTACTATTTTTTCTTATTTATCTTTTGTCATCACTCCTCAACTCAAGAAACACACTGTTAGTGTTTTGTCCATATCTCTTTCGTTTCTCAAACATTTAAAAAAAAAATTGTATGGTGCACTAAAAACCACCAACCTCTACATGCTATAAAAAACCCACTTCCAAATAATTGCATTAAGATATTCAAACGCTGCACCCACAATTGACATACCATTTTCGAGGTTTGATCTCTTAGATAATTAAAAACAAATTTTAAAATATTATTTTTATTATTGGAAAAATAGTCATGGACTAGTCCTATATGTTCTCTAAATGTACACCAGTTTTCATAAGTTTATTCCATCATTTAGACACTTAGACGCTGCACCCACAAAAAGATATACCTTATAATTTGTCCCAAAAATAAAAAGTGCCTGTTAAAAAATATCTAACTTTATAAAGTTAACAACATTTTCAATAGAAAAAAATTATATATTTGGAAAGGTCATTCAATTTCCTACATTTCTTGTTTATATTTGGAAAGGTCATTCAATTTCCTACATTTCTTGTTTTTAACTGATCACAAGATTCATTGTATAAGTGTCTCAAAATATCCATCCAAGTTGATGAATGCCTGTTTTTTCAGTTTCGTATTGCATCTAACGCGCCAAAAGAGACCCTCAACTTCTTGCACACAGCCTTATTCCTTTGAGGTTGCACGAGCACATATATTGATGCTTGGATCCTACACAAACTTTGGGACATATCCTGAACAGTACAAATGGCTTCACGTATGGTGTTGATTTTAAAAAATTGCTCATTGACTTTTAGAGTCTATGTGGTTTAGTTTCTATGTTTCACTTCACTCTTTTAAAACCACCTAGACTCCGATGTATTAACAAGATTTTAGGCCAGAATTTTTACACCTTGGGGATTGTATACTATTTAACAAGCATAGAGCCATCTTGAAAGGGGATCTACTAAGCATAGAGAGGGATCAAATCTCTGAAGTTGCAAACCCCTTTTTAGAGTGGAAATGATGCAATGTTTATGGTTTTAATTTATCTCATTTGTGTAGCTTTATATATAGTTTTAAATATTTTAAATCTAATTTGGCAAGACATGTTACTTTTTATCATATTTATTAATTTTTATAAAGGACATGTGCCAGCTAAGGGTTGAGAAAGGAAGGAGTTACACATATCTCCCCTACTGGGTTGTATAATTCCTCTCTTCCTCGCAATAAATATGGAAAACCACATACATATTATTCAATGTAATGGACCACTTCACAATCAAATAGGTCTATGTGAATAAAAATTAGTATTTAGTGAAATCATGGAGACTTATCCCAAGTAAACAGACTTTGAACTCCATGGATTTTTGCTTTGATCCATCCATCATGTTATAACACAAATACTGCTCATGAGGGTGAGGGAGATGATATGAAGGAAGCCATGGAAACTAATATCAACTTTTGGTTCATGTTGCAAAAGTCGATATTATTTTTTGTTGGCCATGTTCATGCTTATGATTGCTTTGTAAGTTCTGATCACAAAGTCCTTTACAATTCCTCTTAGAATAATAGTCAATTTTATGTAACTTAAATGTTTGATTGTGGGTTGGCTTTGCAATGAACGTTTTAACTCAATATCCAAAAACCAAGCCAATCCATGTGCAGTTGTGATATTACTACACGGAAATTCTAATTATGCATTATATAGGCCCTACATATTAGTAGAAGATCATTTTGGCACCAATGCTAAACTAAGCACATCTCTCACCACAAGCCAAACTCTCATAAATTCCGAGGCTTTTGTGCTAACTAGACAAGGATTTTGTGTTAACTAGACAAACTGATTCTCACACATAAAATTTTGGTTTAGAAGATACATTTCCAAAGATAGCTCAAAATTCAAGCAATTATTAAGCTTTTTCCCTGATTCAAATGTCGTGCGTTAATTCTCAAAGCAAAAAAATGTTGGGTTGAAATGTTTTGAAGGAAAGAAAAATCAAAACTTATCTAGTTACCAAGATTTTACCCTAATTAAATTTAATAGGTAAATTCTAAGATCTAAGACACCACCCCAGTGAACAAGAATGAACCCTCACCCTAGCAACAACCATACCCCAAGTCAGACCAAACCCTAAAATATCCAAGGTAAAAAAATCTTGGAGAAAAACTACAACAATAGAGTTTACCTCCAGTTTCCATGCCTAAATTACCAAGGTTTCCATGTAAAAAATAGTGAGACCACCCAACTATACAAAATACACCATTCCACATTAACACCAAGGAACTGCAGCCAGTGAATGATGAATGCAACATTTAACATGCATTGTAATTTGCCAGTAGAGATTGAAATTTCCAATCTGTGACCTGCCCATTCCATTTGGTTTTTTTTTCTCGCTCAAGATTCCATGCGACAGGCTCCAAGCTCCATTCCAATTTCCACTTCCCTTTTCGTAAGACTCCAGGCGAGCAGTGGCCCAGTTCCATTCAAAGTTCACATAAATGCACTGAGAACTCGTTGGTAGTGATCAGACTCGGCAGTCCGCGATCACAAACTCACATGAATGATCACTTAAGGACGCAATTCATTCGTCCTGTCTGACAGTGACAATTTATGACTATGTTCAAAGTTATCAAATCTGGAACAATGTCTTCTTCTATCATAAGTCTGCAAACAGACAGCGTTGATTCATGCTCTTTCCCTCGAGCTAGGATACTCAAACAAATACTACAGGTGATGAGAGTGGGGATGGATTTAGATAAAAGAAGATAGTTGAAGGTGTCCACTGCCTCTTAAATCCTGTTTGTATGACAGAATGATTTCATGTCTGCATTGGAATTCATAGTGTGGAAGAAATGTTAAAGAAAGAAAAATGTCTTCTCCTTCTGTATGGAGAGCATGGTCTTCATCATCGTTGAGACGCAGGAATGAGCATAATGTAAAGTGGGTAATGCGTAGTGGGTGAGAGGAATGAATTACGTTGAGATTGAAAAGGTGGGTACAAAAACCACAGCATGAAACCAAAATCACGACTCCTAGGCGACCAACGGCCCAGTTCCATTCAAAGTTCACATAAATGCACTGAGCACTTGTTGGCAGTGATCAGACTAGGCAGGCCGCGATCATAGACTCACATGGATGATAACTTAAGGGTGAGGGATGGCAGTGGACACACCGCGCCGACACAACCTACAGGCATGAGGCTATTCACAAATTCAATGAAAATTGAAAGTATAATTTTATGGGCTATGGAGTCTATGGACCATGGTTCATGGGCCTAAGCCCTATCATCTATGGCATCTGCAGATTCGTTGATTGCCAACATCACCTTACACGAGTATGTGACTATGCACTCTCCATTTCCACCAACGTTTAATAAATTTTATTGAAAAAGTTAAATGTTTAACAGTGACACCCTGGTCCGTAACTGAGTCACCTCACGTTGTCATCTAGCGCTAAGAACCAAGTCACTGAGCCCATAGGGCCTCAACATGCCTCCACCGTTTCACTGCCAATTTGTCAACTACAACTAAGGTCCACCGTGACCTGTCTCTTGTCCAAGTCTTCCAAACTCTCACAACCCATTGAAAACCCAGGACGGGAAAAGTTCGGGGCTTTTCTTCCATTGTCACTGTACACTGTTCTGCTTCATTTCATTGTTGACGGGCTCTCCATGAAACTGAGTTTTTTTTTTGGAAAATTCTGTGATGGCCTTCTATGACAGGTAAACAGGCCTTTGACGGGAACTGAACGCTTCAAATTTGAAGCTGCATGTAACACTGAATTTACGTATACCACATCATTGCATTACAATACATACAACTAGCAACAACCACATTAAATTAATAATGTGTCTGAATACGTCGATAGGCGTAAATTTAGCTGCAAAGTGATCTGCAACTGCACCAACAATAAACATTTGGCATCAATCTAAACACTGCATTTCAACACTCTTATATCTCCACAAAGAGGTTATTAAAGTGCACATCAAAGTGAGGTTTAAATATTGTTATATAAATCTATCTCCCAACAGTTAGATGTCAAACCAACAATATAACCTTAGCGGACTGTTGTTTCACAAAGGGTTCAAAAACCTTTAAATTTACCATTATGACAGACAATATCTATCAAATCTACAACACAGAGCAGATTGTAAGAGAATTTACAATCTACCAAGTTACTGTAAGAGAATTTACATTTTCGTCCAGGGAAATCGTTTGATCAAAGCCACCGGAGGGCTGATTATTGGGGGCTGCCGCAACACTGTTTCTGCGTTTTTTCACCAGCATTTCTTCCCGTCTACACTTTCGAATCTGCACCATGTTTTCCTCTGGCTTGCGGCGGGCCTCTAATGCATCAACTGTCACCTTGTCAAGTTGCTTCCTGGGATCGGCATTGCAACTGAGAGACATTTCGGCTTTAGGGAATAAGTAGTCTCTCAAGGACAAGGAAGGAGCTCCAGTCACAGCGACCTCAGAACCCTCGAACCCCTTTTGCTCGAAGCTATTATCACTAGCCCGCAGTGATGTCTTTGGCAAATACCGAAAGAGTGAAGAACAAAAACTGAAAAGCGCGTTGGCTAACATAACTTTCGCAAATACAGAAAGAGTGAAAAAGAAAGACGCGCACGAATTATTAACGGTTAACAGGTATTTCAATAAGCACCCTTCCTGATTCTGAATTTGAAGAATGCACACTCTTCTTTTATATATACTTTCGCTTCAAGGTATTGTAGTAACTGGAGCGAATTGTCTCGCATTAGCCGGCTGTTCTCATCTGCATTTCATAGTCGGCTGTTCCCGTCTGCATTTCACAAACGATACCGTATCAGTAGGAAACTACATCCAAAACATTAAGAACAGGAATGGTCTTGGTTGCATTCCTGAAACCACCAGAGAGGTTGTTGCGATTTGATGGATTACAATTACGCATTAGTGGGCGTAACCTCCACCACGAGGAAGGGCTGCATCCTGCCACATTGCAGCCTTAACCGCCATCAGCCACAGGTGGACGCCATTTTCATAACAAATTTTATAAACAAACCTCTAAATGGTTAGTTAAAAGATCAGATGATTGGGATGATCTGGAGCATCCACTTGGCGGGATTTGCAGGATCTTGATGATCCGCTCAAGCAAGTCCATCTCCCCCCAAATACCACTGATAGACCCCTATCGGCGTAAAAATAAACGACCTTCACGAATTCAGGTAGGGACCAAATTTGAAGGACAAGGGGCATTTCACTTTGAAGGGTCCTCAGAAATTGAACCCCTTTAATGTTGATATGTAAAATAAATCATTCTTTTCATTTGAAAATGTAAGTATACAACAAAATTTTATTATTTATTAAAAACAATGTATAAAAAAAAATGACAATAAGAAGAAATCCCAAGTGATTCAACATTTACATGGAATTAGTGAGTAAACCATGTAAATGATGATTTATCAAGTCCAAATTCTTTTTATGGCAGATTACTGAGGGGTTAGCATAGAGGAGGAGATACTAAAAGTGAAGAACATGTACCATTGATGGAAGATGAGATTGGGAAAAAGCCCACTTAGAAAGAGATTGGTGCACTTGTTTTGTTAATGGTGAAGATACAGATAACATAACAGATAACGGTTAGAAGTATTGGTTTTTTGTATTGCATTGTTCTTTGGCCTATTTATTTTGTGAGGGGAAATGTTTGTTTTCTATCACGAGGAAGGGATTAGAGTAGTTGAGAACTACTAACAACCTTATCTGAATGCATAATATGAAATTGGGGATGAAAGTAGCCTCATGGGGTAATAAAGCTTATTTATGTCTAGAATCGTTTTGAGAAGAACTCCACCACTAGAAGTGTCAAAACCCCAAAAATTTCGAAAAATTTAAAACTTTTAAAAATAGCATATAATAATATTAAATGCAGTCATTAACTGTTTGATTAATTTATGTTACTAGAATTGTAATTGAATGATCTTTTATTATATTTAAATTTAAGAATGAGTTTCTTGTCAGTTACTGATTGTTTTTTCTGTTTGCAACCACAAGGGGAATTGCTATGACACGGTGGGCTTACTTAGCTTCCGAGCTAATGCAACAGTTTTCTTTCTCTTACAGATGTACAGGTAAAGTTCGGGTCGCAGCTAACGAATCTTTAAAGTATTAGATAACAATTTACTGTATCAAAATCATTCAGTAAAAGTATATGCATGCTAGCCAGGTTTATAGGACTTTTTAAAGGTAAATCTTTTTCCTATAATCTTCTTAAGATCTTCTATGGGGTACTGGATCATTGATGAGTTTACTGAATGCAAACTTAGAAGTAAATGATATTCTTATCTAGTGCAGTAAATATAACTGGATTACCATAATCAGGCCTACTTCTATTTTTCTGATGTTACTGCATCATGCTAAGTTTAAATTTAGAATATGTTTTGATTCGTAAAATCCAGGTTTACTGTTTGGTATACGTCTTCTATTAACATTCTAAGAATTTGCATTAAATGTAAAATTACCTCTATTTCCATGAACAACAAATGAAAAAAAACCATAAGCACCTTTAGAATTAGTCCTAGATTATCATAATTTAAACTTATTATGAGTTTCCAGAACTACACTATCACAAGAATGGCGATAGTAGTTTATATAAACTGCTAGTCTTACAATTATTTACCCGACCTTGTAAATCTTTGAGCATGAAAGATAACAAAAGTATACTAATTATCTCAAGGAATTTAAGACTATTAAGAGATTGTTATTATAATGGTAATAACCTGTACAATGGTCTAGGGTAACTTTACTCCAGAATTGTAGATTATATAGTTTGAATTCTACAAGTTAAAGTCACATAAAGAAGGAATGATAGTATTTTACCATCTATGCAAGGCTATAGTAATTGGCGACATTATAGTAGTAGAATTGTAAACTACTACATCTAACATCACTCCATTATCTTATAAACTAAAAGAAATGATAAATCTTTTGTTTTAATTTAAAACTAGAGTAAATAGTAATGAAGTAGTAATTTTATGAACCACTTGCAATTTAACATTATACTCATACCTTATAAATTTTTATAATAAACATTAAACCTTCGATTCCCAAAATACCTCAAGACTTAACCTTGAATGATATTTATAAAGCATGGTTTTAATATTTAAAAGACAAGGTTTTTGATATTATTTAAGCAAGGTTTTAAAGCATTGCTCTAATCGTCGTGGTAATGAAAAGCATGGCAGGTGGAACTATGGTATAACGACCATGAGGGATATCAACGCAATGATTTGCTTGGAAAACCAAACGATGGCAACCCGTAGTGGAACATTAGAGATTGACCCACTTGCATGCAATATATCAAAAGTGCGACGTGGTCACGCGAGAGCCATGCATTGGTGTTATATATTCGTTGACTTAACCCTAAATTGCCATTTCTCCCTCGCCTTTGGGCTTGGTAGCTCTGTGAACCCTCCTGGTCCAAGTTTCGTCGTTGCATTATTTGATAGCAGCTTGCATGCTGCTCCAGTACTTCGTGCTCGTCTTCTACACTTGTGAGAGTTATTAGTTTGCTGTTGGCGGCCATACGGTTGTCGAAAAACCTAGGGTTTCTCCTTTCGGCGCCATTATCAACTCTGTTGCAGTGTGAGTGTATCCTTCGATTTGGCACTATCAGTGCTTACATTGTGGAAGTTATCCTTTGCCTTTTCCAGATCGTTCCTCTCGGTGACCACGGAAAGGTTTACACCTCCTTGGTTCGTAGTTATCAGGTTGTTTACTGTGGATACACTTCCTTCAAATGCGCCGGTGAGTTACAGGTTACTCTTTTGTCTTTCCAGTTCCAGAATTAGTTTAAACAATAACTGATAAGGGTTTTTAATACGCTATCCCTTCATATTGCAGGTTGGGTCTTCTTTTTAAGGAAGGAAACGCGAGGTTTCAGTTAAAGGCTTCTCCCCAGTAAGCTTGGTCTCAACCAAGGCGTTCCTCCTTGCTGGTTTTATTAGGGTTGTTTTGTGAATGGCTTTGGATGAAGCGACTCGGGTTCCCTCAGCTCTGCTCAGTCTTTTGACTGTGTGTTAAGCGTGTTCTTAACAAGTTTAACCCTGTGTTGTAAAAATTCATCTTTCTTTTTTTTATGTTTAAGATTACTGTGAAAGAATACTGTGTAAAAAAAAGCACTGGCTGTAAGCCTGCGTGTAGGTGAGGTTACAGCCTCTACCTTCCTTTTTCCTTTTTCTGTATTCTTAATTGCTCAGGGTTTCCACCCAGAGTTTTGTAATACGACTTAAAGTAGAGTTTTCCTGTACCTTTGGGTTTGTTTAACGCATGCATTAATAAATTTTATGCTCTGTACAGGGATAAGTTAGATATGGGTTTTATAATTACTTATACTGTGGATTTTTTTGATGCAGGTGTAAATGAGAACATTGTTTTAATTCTTATTATTTATTTTACTTGTAAAGACTCGACTTAAAGGGTTCAACCATAATGTTGCAGTCAAGATTAAGCTCAGTTTTCTTAATCTGTCATTTAAGATAATAACTCTGTTAATATTTGTGAGTTAATGAGTAATATTTACCTTCATGATTAAGCTCGATGATTGAGCTAATTACTGTTCTGTTATAACTGGGTTATTTAACTGTTGGTAAATTATTTTAATAAAAAGTTGTGAGGGTTATATATATCTTGATATATTTGTTATATAAAAACTTCTTAAATTATAAATAGGGTTTGTATCCTTATACAAATTATAAAGTGCATATCTTTTAAATTATGAAAGCGTGTTGTATTCTTGTTATAATTTACTATTGCCTTCTTGTATTGTTTATTTTATTTATAATATACAGAGTACAAATATTTTGTACATAAAATTCTTATTTGTTTATTTATCAAGTATAAATAAACTAGGTTTATTATTACATTAATAAATTATTACTTAAAGTGTTGCTATTATAATGTATGCATTATAGATACATAATTAGTAATAATATAATAATATTAATTCTTACTAAGGTTTCCTTTGATTGTTTTAATGTTGTTTATCTATTAGTTATAAAGCCTCAGTGTTTCTACATAATACTCAATCAATTTTAAAGTTTATTCTCATATACATATCTATATAATTTCTTATATATGTAATAACATTTATTTACTGTACTTGAAAAATAGAATAACAGTTTTCTAATTCTATTTAAACTTAGCTGAAATAAAAGAAGATTTAATAATTAAATACTTACATTCTTAGTCAGAATGCAGATTAATATCATTAGGGTTTAACTGTAAAATCATCCAATAAATGATTAAATCCTACTGTCAGTATTGTCTATTCAAGTTAGATTCTTTAAACTCGAAAAATAACCATCATAAAACTTTAACAACAGAAATACTTCATTTACCTTTTTTTTTTATTTGCAGCTAGTATTTACAGGAAACAAAAATACAGTGCCTCGTAGTAATTTTTTTTTAAAACTATAAGAGATTAACTTATAAATTCCTGAAATACTTGTAGTTACTGAACGTGACTAAATAGGAAACTCGGTTCAGAAGGATATTACTTCTCAAAACCGAGATACTGTGCTGGAGTACGGTCTGGTTATCCCAGATGTGGAAAAACACAGTAACTATTAACATATTAACTACTGATATTCTAAGATACTAACTTTACTAAATTGACTAACTCCTCTAACATATAAAATAAACATAACATGCATCCATTCATACTATAAAGAAATAAGTGACAGAACCTGTTTAAAGCTGTGGTCAACAATAGCAATGGGAGGCCGTTCCTCCCTACCAACTCCTGGAGAGCGCTCAGACAACGACTTCTTAGGACCCCCAAGCTTGCTCTGGTCTCCCTGGCTGGAACTAGGTGCAGCAATGTCAGATACCAGTCCTCAAACTCAGTATGAATCCTGAACTTATCAGCAAGTTCTCCCAGCTAAGAGCTATAAATAAAATCAAGTTACTGCAGCAATCCACTCAGAACACTTCCTTACTGTTTTTCCCTCTTTCCTCAATGAAATTCCTGAATAACATTTACCTCAATGAATTCTCTCTAGAATAAAATCTGAGGAGCCTCAGCTCTCTTCATTGAGTACTTTTAAAAGATTGCCTAGGTCTTTGTTGGGTTAACTGTCATTTAATGAGCCACCTGCTCTGATTCCACTTTCTTGGGGAATCATGACCCCAAATATAGGGAAGTTGCCACCTACAACCTAGGAAGTGTTTGAGGATGCTGCCACTTGTCCTTTTGTCTTTCCACCTAGTTCCATCCACAAGTTTGACCAGTAACCTCTTTTAACAGCTCTCCCATGCTGTTGTCTCCATAATTTATTTATTAATAATAAAATATTCTGAATTACACTCCATTACTGTTGACTCTGCTGAGTCACCAATCCCTACTTAGGATTAAGTTTAACATAATGTCTTAGAAATATAATAAAACAAATTACCTAATTTTACAAAATTGGGGTATGTGACAAGAAGTGCTATGTTACAAGGCCAAAAGATATCAGGCATTCTATCCCTAACATTAATACTAAAAGGATGATTTTTGTCTAGTGCCAAGGTATCCACCTAAAACTAGTGTACTACTAACATTGTACATCCCTAGAAAATTTAAAATTGTTGGTCTTTGTTCTGACCACTTGATAGTTACCATTACCAATGGTTAAAAAAAAAACATTAAAGTAAAAAAAAATAGAAGAATAACTTTTACATGACATATTACCTTACCTGTTTTGAAATGAACTTGTCTACATGCTATTAAAATCGTTGTATTATTATCTTTCCAACTAAAAACATAAGTTTTTCCCAATCCACATTTCCATTAACTACCAAAACAAGTTACAAATACCATGACAAAGCTAATTGATATGTTCGTCCATATGGACCAGGTTCGTGTGTAACTAGTCATTCAATTTCAAATTCCACCTAATCCTTAAGCATCGTCTTCACCATAATAAACCTAAACCTAAGTATTAGAACACTTGAAAATATCCTTCCAACTTTAGTCTTGAGTCAACTAACATCTAGATATCAAATGAGAGAGATTGATAGGGATTCTCATTTCTCTTTTCAAAACTCACTACACATCATTATTATTCAAACAAATTGAAAAAGTATCCTTTAAACTTCAATGTGGATCTTACTAGTATCTGGATCTCACACAAGAAGGAGTTTGAGAGGGCTTCCATAGTTATGTTTTCAAAGTTCCACCTTATATTTATGTGAAAAGGTTAGACAAAAAACAAGGACTATTATATAATGATAATCTTTTTGTGACCTTACATGATTCAAAAATGTCATTTTGACAAAAAAATATATTTACAATCTCTTCTCTTAAATTATGGGTTGATAGGTTTGAGGATTGGTATCCAAGGTAATCGTAGCCTCCATTTGATATGTCGACATTACGAACCTTTATCAAGGTTCCTCATCAAGACAATGAGTTGAGTTAAGTAACATATACAGTTTTATTAATTTATATATTTATCAACACATTTCAAGAGAAAACTACGAAATTGATAACGTCTACTATATAACTAAGACCAATCCCAAACCCTAAAAGCTTTAATCTAGATAATAAGGAATTCTAAGTTGTGATTAAAACAATAACCCTAAATTGCTACAATGATTCTAAACTTAGAATAGAATAAAAATCTAAATTAAATTTATTAATATTAAATTTTTTTTAATGAATAAATTGTGAATTACTTAACCTATTTTTTCTAAACTATAGAACTAAATGTAATATCTAATTCTGGCCTAGAACTACTACAATTTTTTATATAAACAAATAGTTTAAGAGAAATTTTTAATAATTAGTGAGTTATTGGGCATAACCTAGGAAATATTTAATGTAAAAGAGTAACCTAAATTATAATATCTCATTTACTCTAGTATAACCTAAAAGGCATAATTCTAGTAAAAAATAAAACTTTAAGATTAATATACTACAACTTAATCTTGTATTTCTATCTAATCTTTTTATAATAAAATTCAACCTAGATTAACACTGCAACAATTGAAGAGAGACATTGTTTTGAACAATGTAAATCAGGGCAATTATGGTAAAAAAATGTTTTTGTTTTAGCAATTCATCCTTTTGATTAGTTTCATATTCAAAGGTGAACTTTTTTAAATTATTTTTTTGTCTATTACAATTTATAGTTTATGGTCAATTTCGAATGTACACAAACTTATTGAAATTGGAAATGAAAAGAAAATCATTTTGAAGCAATAAGTGCTATAACCCAAAGGAATAATAATTGAGACTAGTCACAATAGTAAGAGGGAGATCTACCCCTCTAGGTGAAATGCACCATGAAAGACAGATGATCTTACTTATGTAATAAAAAACTCTCATCTCCCTATATATTGCTTTCAATGCATGTAGTTCCTATAATTTAATAAAAATTAGTTGGAATTCGTGTAGTGCCTATAATGGTCAAGTCTATCTTTTCACGAACTATTCATGAACAAATCTATTTATCCATGACATAGGCAAGAGTAGGTTAGTAGGTAGACTGTAGTAAGGGAGGGGCGCACAAAGCAAGAACCAAAATCAATACAAATTGAAATGGTTTACATCCAATGCATACATTTCACATCTTATCCATGTGGCCTCCCTAATGTAGGGGTTATCCTCATAAAAGTAAATACCTTCTATACCCTTAATTATATAAATCCTAAAAATTGGGAAAAAAAATCAAGTCTCTCCAATATTGACATCTTTTCCTAGTTATTTTATGGAAACACTTCAAATTCTCCAACAAATATCGAGTATTTTAAACTTTTAATTCTGTTTTTGTTCTATTATGGTTTATGGTTTTCACATGCACACAAACTAATTCTAAAAAAAAAAGAACATTACCAACGCCTAAATGTTTTAGGAGCAACAACTATTTATTCAAACTCATAGAGCCCACAAGAGATGACTATAATACAAACTTGATTATTGTGTGGAAACCTATAATTCACATCTCTATGGCCCTCGCATGATTCACATTGGCAATCATTGGGGCATCTTTCACCATTCATGTCATGGAGCAAGATCTCATACAAATATGGAGACACACACGCGGATACAACATTATTATTATTTTAGCTAATGCAGTTCCGCACATATATAAACGAGTCTCTACTCTCCTGGTCTGTGGAGCATATAGTTTATTGAACTTAGATAAGGGACAACTTTGTTGGGTCGATGAAAAAGTCGGTCGTTAGGTCGTTGATAAAATAAGGCATTGGAATTTGGAAGGACCTTTGAATGGAGGATTGATTCCGCTCGATGGTGGCTCTATTGGTCAAGTTTGATTGGGCCTACCTAAAAGAAAAAACCTAGAATGTAATGCCTAAAGAATTCAGGAAGCAAATTGCTTTATCAACCCTAAATTCAACAACTATTTTTAGAATTGAATCGTCTCCTGCCCAAATGCTCAATTCGAAGTGATCAAACAAAAGCCCCAATTTTAGGTGGATTATGGATAGTCCCTCCAATATATATCGAGTTTATCCGCCCTATCAGAAAGGTTAAGTATTTATTAGTCCACTACAAGGAAGAAGTTAAAATTATCCCACAAATATCACTACAAGTTAAGTGTCTAGTGTCTACCATAGTCAATAAAAAAGATGAGTCATAAACACGCGCTTGGGAGGTTTGTGACAGCAAGGTAATTGAGATCATGTTCTTTGCTAGCTCACTGCACTCGCAATCCCTCATTCATGAACGTTTGTCGAGGGATTCCCTTGTTTAAATATACTGGTAGACAATTTGTACTTCTTGTTTCCATTATTAGAAGGTTGATAGGAAAACAGAGGGGTTGGAGTCTACAACATTTATAGTGTCTCTTTTTTAAATATTTTATCCTTTCAAACTTTGGATTTCATTAAGGAAATTGGAATAATTCAAACACTTGTATTCAAATATTTTTCTTTCTTTCAACCTAATGTTTACAATTCACTGTAGATAAAGAGCATTGACAAATTTGGAACTCAAGTACCAAGTTATTTCTTCTTGATCCTCCATCCAAATGAGGTTGTGGTCCTAGACTATGAAAATTATACATTATTTTGGTTGTGATTTCATTTAAATACTAGGTTTTTTAAGGTTACATCTATTGAGTATTTGAGACAGTAATTACAGTTTCGCGCAGTGGCATTTGTGGAGCATATGACAAATGGTTTGATATGGAGGTGGAAGAGGGTGATATTAATTTTCCTTTGCATGAATGTATTCCCGTGTGTCCTTTACATTTATTCTTTTGGCAAGTTTCCTTACAAACCCACTCTGAAGTTTGGAATGGAGCGCCACCTGTATGGCTTCATAGTTGTCGAAATAAAGGGTTCTTGTGATTCAGATGGTTGTATGCTTATTGTTGAGAATAGACATAGCTCTCTGTTTGCATGTTAGAATCCTCCAAGTGCAAACAACATTAGATCTATGGACAAAATTTATGTTGATTCCCTACCCACGGAGGAGGATATGCTCGAAGAAATTTAGAATGGGGTGCAAGATTTGAATATTTTTATGGTTGATTATAAAAAATGCTTGGTTGTGTGTATGAGGTTTCTAAGGATGTTATGGAAGAGAACATACGAATTTCTCTAGACATTTGTGCATGGAGACCCATTTGGACAACTTGGAGAGTGGTTATCGTGTGCAAGTGGGAGAAGTCAAGGGAATTTGCCACAAGCTGTCGGAAATGGAAAAAGCGATAGGAGGTAAGCTGGTGGAGTTTTGTAACACCATTTTTTATATGAGGCGTGTTCATTGGGAGTAGAGGATGCTTGCAAATGAAAAGAATGAGGCTCGATATGTCCATCTCAAAGAGATCATGGGAGGAACAAAAGATGAAACTAGCTCGCTTGGTAGAGGAGATGATAGGCCTTGTTAGGAACATACCAAGGTTTCTCCTATGAAGAAGGTTTCCACAATTTAGCCAGCTGAGGATGTTAACGTTGTGAAGACACGATTTTCCTCTACTTAGAGTCCTTTTGTTAATGTTTTTTCTATTTACTATTATGTGGCCAGAGTATTAGGATTTATTCTGTTAGGGGGGATATCATGTTTTTTGGAAAGATTTGTAATCCTCTATTTAAATCTTAGAAGTTCCAAGACTTGGAATTTATGGTTTTGATGGTTAGGCCTTACAATATGTTCCTTTTTAGAAGTGGGGTATATGTACTCTTTTCCTTTTTAATAAGAAAAAGAAAGCTCTTTAAAATATATAAAAAAGTTAAGAACTTAAAAGCAATAGGAAATGAGCATATAAATAAGATATGAAATTAAGGGTAATACTATATTCGTAACTACTCTTACAAAAATACCTTTTCTCGTTTAAAGAGAACTCTTCAAAATATGTAAAAAGAAATTAAAGAATTAAGTACACTAGTAAATAAGCATATAAAGAAGATATAAATTAAGAGTAATAGTAAATTGATAACTACTAACTTTTATTATGAATTTTATTTTTACTTAATAACCATTAAAATTTAATTTATATTTTTTATTATAATATCTAATCATGTACAAAATTAACAAGCATCAAAAGAAGCTCAATAATATAGTGTTTTATAATATAAATGTATAGGGGTTGCCTCAATGAAGAGGTCCTATGTTAATTAGGTTAATAAATGTATTAAAAAAGATTAAGTTCAATTCTTTTATATTAAAAAGAAAAATAATAATAATAAAATTAATTAGTATAATAACTAATCTTTTAAATAAAAGAATTTTGAATTTGAAAAGATTAAGTTTAATTCTTTTATATTAAAAAGAAAAAATATAATAAAATTAATTAGCATAATAACTAATCTTTTAAATAAAAAGAATTTTGAATTTGAATGTTTCTCAATTTATGTTTAAGATGAAAATCTAAAATATCACTTAATATTTCAATTTATGTTATTATAATAACTTTTATCTAAAATTATTTCTTCTAAATTATATAATTATTTTATTATAAAATATAGCTTTATAAAACACTACGTTATTATATTCTTTATAATTTTATAATGTAATAAAGTTAACCAAAAATAAATATGTTACACTAAAAATTTAAGAAATAAAACCTAACACCTTTCTTTATAAGCCTCATTACTTTTTATCATATTTTCATAGATTTCCTTAAGACTACATAGTGAATCATGAATTTTTTATAAATTTTCTTCATAGCTTAGTATAAAATGTATTTGAATGAATGAAATTAAGATTTCAAATTATCTACAATGTAAATATAAACTTAAAATGATCATAAGTTTGTTATATTATTTTAATGTTCGTATTGAGAGAAGTGAGGTGCTCTCTAAAAATCCAAAAAATATTAAAAAAATATAAATATAAATTACATATCGACTTAAAAAAATCTAGCATAAATCCATTTTAAACCCAAATCTATCAAATAAAGAAAGAGATCTAAATGGTAAGAAACTGAATTACTTTTTACTAATTTATTTGTTAAAAAAATCATTTATTTCATTTATTAAAATATAAAAAAAAATCTATATATTCCATGGAAAAAATAGAATAAAATAAGTATAGATGTACAACTTTTAACAACAATTCTTTGTTGCCTTGGATTCCATATGTCATCTACTTCAAAATTGTTATAATGGATCCCTTTCGCAAGAAATATTTAGCATGTTGCACAGCATTTAATGCAGCTATCTCAAGCAGCTCAAGATGCCACGATAATCAAGCCTACTACAACATCATTAAATGCTCTACAACATACTAAATAACCTTATTTCCACAACACTGAAAAATCAAAACTTATCTAGTTACCAAGATTTTAACTTAATTAAATTTAATAGGTAAATTTTTAGATCCAAAGAAAATATTTCAAGGTTACAAGTTACAATTTACAATTCTCATAAGGAAAAGAAAACCACTTACTTAAGCAAGCAAGATAGATAAGACACCACCCCGGTACAAGAATTAACCCTCACCCCAACAGCAACCATAACCCAAGTCAAACCAAACCCTAAAATATCCGAGGTAAGAAAATCTTGGAGAAAAACTACAACAATAGAGTTTACCTCGAGTTTCCATGCCTAAATTACCAAGGTTTCCATGTAAAAAATAGTGAGACCACCCAACTATACAAAATAAACCATTCGACATTAACACCAAGGAACTGCAGCCAGTGAATGATGAATGCAACATTTAACATGCATTGTAATTTGCCAGTAGAGATTGAAATTTCCAATCCGTGACCTGCCCATTCCATTTGGTTTTTTTTTTTCTCGCTCAAGAATCCATGCGACAGGCTCCAAGCTCCATTCCAATTTCCACTTCCCTTTTCCTAAGACTCCAGGCGACCAGTGGCCCAGTTCCATTCAAAGTTCACATAAATGTACTGAGAACTCGTTGGTAGTGATCAGACTGGGCAGTCCGCGATCACAAACTCACATGAATGATCACTTAAGGACGCAATTCATTCGTACTGTCTGACAGTGACAATTTATGACAATGTTCAAAGTTATCAAATCTGGAACAATGTCTTCTTCTATCATAAGTCTGCAAACAGACAGCGTTGATTCATGCTCTTTCCCTCGAGCTAGGATACTCAAACAAATACTACAGGTGATGAGAGTGGGGGTGGATTTAGATAAAAGAAGATAGTTGAAGGTGTCCACTGCCTCTTAAATCCTGTTTGTATGACAGAATGATTTCATGTCTGCATTGGAATTCAAAGTGTGGAAGAAATGTTAAGAAGGAAAAATGTCTTCTCCTTCTGTATGGAGAGCATGGTCTTCATCATCGTTGAGACGCAGGAATGAACATAATGTAAAGTGGGTAATGCGTAGTGGGTGAGAGGAATGAATTACGTTGAGATTGAAAAGGTGGGTACAAAAACCACAGCATGAAATCAAAATCACGACTCCTAGGCGACCAACGGCCCAGTTCCATTCAAAGTTCACATAAATGCACTGAGCACTTGTTGGCAGTGATCAGACTAGGCAGGCCGCGATCATAGACTCACATGGATGATAACTTAAGGGTGAGGGATGGCAGTGGACACACCACGCCGACACAACCTACAGGCATGAGGCTATTCACAGATTCAATGAAAATTGAAAGTATAATTTTATGGGCTATGAACCATGGTTAATGGGCCTAAGCCCTATCATCTATGGCTGAGCTTAACCAGCATGTATGTTCATGCTGGATAAGCGACGTGCCCTGGGCCCTACGGTCGGTCAACTTGGTGCCTTGAGAGAATTTATCAAAAATCCGGCGGCCTCGTCTGCCTCCGTCTCGCCACCGCCACGCCACCGCCACCGTCGTCCTGCTGCCACCCCGCCGCGTCCTGCATTAATATTCTACCAAACCCGTCCTCTATCCCTATTT